>JAMKCH010046349.1:0-12666 GCA_023653785.1 Ophioderma brevispina | reverse complement strand
ACACGATGACCAACTTCTATTTTCCTGGATGACAAAACAACCACTCTATCGAAGTGACCCATTACTTTTGGTAAGGTTTGGACAAAACCTAACCAAAATAATGTTCCCACTTTTAGAATAATTGTTTTGTCATGGGGGAAAAATAAAGTTTGGACATGTGTGTGACTTCCCAAAGAATGGCCCTTCAATAAATTTACCAAAAATGACAGTACAGTTCATATGTTGTTTTGTACAAGCTTTGGGGGTTGACCTGAGTTAGAATCATGTAATGACAAACCTGTTTGAACACTCCTCGTATTATGTCGCCAATTTTTGAATACATCAGACCTCATCAAATTCAATGTCTACTGCCAACTTGTGGTTTTTTTACCCTAGCTCCTACCTCCTCAGGGCTCATAGTTTGCTGCATCTCTGGGGTTGGGAAAGGTTTGATCTCCTCATTACAAAACTCGCATGGCCCACCAGCGACTTCCAGCATCTCCGGGCTGGTTGTCCCACTCCGACTCTCCAATTTCCGCATGTCCCTCTTACTGCTGCCCCCTTTACGTATTCTACTCCTCGATGGCGCTGCACTCGTTCCATTATCCTCATCATTTGATACATATTCATCTTCTTCTGAGAATTCAATCCCGCCGATACTCAATGTCCGCCTGTACTGGGTGCGTTGACTAGGATCACTAGGTCGGGCAGCATGCTTTCCGATTCCCGCTGATATTGGATGATTCGAGGAGGGCCTATCCGCGGGATCATTGTCCCAGAAGGCAAAGGCCCTATGTCGTCATCTGAATACTGTTACAGCATGTAAAACCAAAGAACAAAAAATCACTGTAGATGCATCAGGCATTTGGATAGGTACATCGGTGCAAAATTACTCAAATCTCAAAATCTTTTACACATTTTGCAATGCACATAATAGCCTTCATTTTTAAGTACATGCAATTTCTCCGACTCCTTTTTATTATTTACCTGTAATATCCAAAAAATACTGCAAGTTAGAATGTACCAATTCCCCTGGCTTTTGTATGCCAAGTATGAAGGTAAAACTGGGGTTAAAGGTCAGTTTTCTATCAATGTGTTTTTCTAATTTGAGTTTTGGACTTTTTAATCTTTTGTTATGTTCCAATGATTATATCGCAATATAGCATCAAATTTTGTCCTTTTATAGTAGAGCGGTTTGGACTGCAAAATTGACGACAACCCCTCCCCTCGGTACAACAAACGCACCACTTCTATTCGAAAGATAGTAATAAATAATTTTTAAAAAATGATGGTTGCGGTCAAAACTTTGGTGGCAGGGTGTTTTTGGGGGTCAAAAAAAAAATCATGTTTTCTGAGCTAAACTTTAAAAATCAAATTTAGTAATTTCTTGCAAAACAAATTTTAATCATGATGCAATACTATCACTCTGACATTTAATAGGGTTGTTGTCGCCACGGGTTTGTCGACAATATTGTCGCGACATGCATTTATTCTTGCTGTCGACAGCATGGACTGATTGTCGAATAAAATCTTAGTTTATAAAATTACCTTATATAAGCTTCAACCTCGCCTATATTAGCGATTTCCTCCTCAACCAATTTTCTATATTTTTTCACTATCTTTTAAGTCGTGCGTCGGCGTTGCCATCTTTTTTTGCAAAACAAATCCCGTTACCACTGGCCTGTGGCTAAGGACGGGGAATCCTTTAATGACGTAGACGAACTCACTCGAATATGGCCGAGCAATCGCGAAATATCGCGACCCTTTGGAAATCCCTTTACTTATTAACGAATCGCACGTGACTCCCGACTGACTCGTGAGCCGAGCCAACTTTCGGCAATAATTCGGAAGTCTGAATAATGTTCAAAATGCGACGAAGAAAAAGAGTAACTTCGTAAGTTACATGGTAACGTCCGCAGTACACATTATTTTCATCCTCAAATCTTACATATTTTTGTACGTTAAAATGGTAAAGCTTTGCACCGTTAATCTCTGTCATAAATCATTTAAGACAATATGGGTGGAATAAAACTTATTTTGCTGGCGGTCATGCGATGTTCAGGGTGCTGAATTTTGTTCCATCACTCACTACAAGAGGTCCCATGCGCTTACATATACACGTTGCGTTGCTCCGCGTCGGGTACGTTGCCAATGCTGAACATGGCGAACTCCTATGAGTAAAATCGTTTAGACTTTTTTGGGCGACACCTTGTCGACGTCGGATCTTGACATTTGCCGATTGTCGACAATAAAAATCCTAACTCGACAACAACCCGAGTACATTTATATATTAGGTTTCTGTTTTATACAATTATAAATGGTCTAGAAAGGCCCAAAATCACTTTTTTCCAAAAAAAACATCTTTTTAACCACATGTCACCACACCAAGTATTACGTGAACCCTTTAGGCACTGTATAAAACCTATTAGGCCTATCGGTCACGCTTCAAAAGAGGGTGCTTTAATTTTCGAGTAAAACAACCCCTCCCCTCGGACAACCAAACACAACCACTTTTATTCAAAGCAATTATATAGGATTTATGAAACTGGTGGTTGTGGTCCAAAAATTTGGTGGCAGGGGTGTTTTTTGGCCAAAAACCCTATTTTTGGTAAAAAATAAAGAAAAAACATGATTTTTTAATTTTAAGATCCAAAAGCACAAATTCTGATACATAAGTACCTTTTTGTTTTTAGATCTACATTTTAACTTGCATAATAGGCCACGATGATATTTTTGCTGCACAAAATCATTAGAAGGATTATTTTTTGGGGTAGAAGGTAAATTTTTGGCTACAAAATCAACAACATCGTAATTTTTTCTGGAAAATGGACAAAAACACCACAATTGTATTAGTACCAACATCATGATTTTTTATAGATCATATTCTGTATATTGTGTGCAGTTGTCCTACAGACTTTGCAGCTATATTCTACTACCCATTGGCTATAATGTGTTTTTTGCCATAAAAATGCCATTTTGGTGAACAAATTTTAGAAAATGATAATAATTCAAAAAATATATTTTCGGCCAAATAACTGAAGATTAAACACTTATGTTACTTTTTTGGTAGACTTATTTTGTAATTGATTCACAAAAATAAGTCTTGCTCAAACAAATTTAGTTAAAGAGTCCAATTTTTGGCCTAAAATCATCAAAATAATGAAAAAAAAAAATGCATTTTTGGCAAAACCGTTATATGTTGATATCATGATTACTTTTTCTGCACGCTACTAACAAATTTACATTCATGCTTTCACTTATTACTCCTGCAATTTTTGAAGTTACTTAATTAGTACCAGGGGCCCGTTCCCCAAACTTTTAAAAATGCAAATTTTCCATAGTAAGTCAAAATAAATGAAATGTGTTTAAACATGGCTGAAAAATCAAAATCGCATGACCTACTGGAAACTAACTTGTTATTTTTTTGGCCTTACCGCATTTGTGTGTGTTTTTAAGGTTTTATACTTTGTAACTTTTCTTTGTTTTTTGAACTGGTCAGAAAAAAAGTTGTCCAAGATGGCAATAACAAATAATTCCGTGTGTACCGCATAGCTTTTTCGACTAAAAAATATCGCAAGCTCTTAGGGTCTTGCCTGTTGGAAGCTGAGTACACACCGGTACATTTTTTCCGTAAGAAGTTTTCAAGACGTTCCTGTGTCAGGATTGTAACATGTCATCAATCACCCTTTTTGAGTCAATTCCCTAAACCCATTTTTAATGCATTTCTATGTATTGGCTGTGTCTGTGATTTGGGTTGGCTGCTGCACCCTTTGCATCCATTTTTTTTTTCTTTTTGCTATGGCCCCTGTGCTGCATTTTCGATTCGTTTTTTCCATAATTTATTATTGTACAGTGTTTACAATATCGATGTAGGCAGCAATAGATAAATGGTTTATATTCACCCCAATTGAAATGCTTAACAATTTACCAAATTTCATTCACTTAATTAGCTTTAATTCTCAGTTGTATCTCAAATTTAACATAGTGGGACCCAGTTTTATTCATGTAGGGTAAGAGAAACATGGTAAGAGCATTCACTAAATGTCGAGGTGAAAAAAAGGACAATTGGGAAATTTCTGAGGACACATGAAAAGAATGAAGAAGTCAAAGAGGACATACGGGTTCGCACCTTGAAGGAAAGGGAAGGGGGAAAAGGCCATTGTCCCAATAGACCGTCCATGGAAAACAAAATATTCTTTGTTATGCTTTTTGCCAATATTGATTCATACACTAGCTTCCACGCTAGTAATTGGTCCCAAAGAGTCAAATTTTTTTTTGCAATTAATTATACTTTTGCAATTTTGGTGGACTTGAGCTTTTGGTGTGTTCTTATAAAATCATTTTGAGGAATTATGGGAGATCAGGAGCTGCCCGTTTCCTATATCATTATATCAGGGATCTATGATTATCTATCATATGGCAGTTTTAAACTGGAGTTCAGAAAAAAGAATGCCAATTTATCGGACATAACACCAATACCATAAATCTAAAAGAATTCCATAGCATTTTTTAATTTAGAATGAAGATCTTCATAAAGGTACATTTTAGCATGAAATTCAATCTTCGACCTCATTTCAAGAGCAAGATTTACATACCGGTACTCTCTAAATTTCTTAGATTAACATGCTATCTATTTTATTACAATGTTAATCTATCTTGAATTTGTCCTTAATAGCAATACAATTAGATTAATTTTTAATCTACGAATTTAGAGAGTAACCTTTGCTCTGGAGGCAATCTTTTTTTATGAATGATACCCTTTTTCTCAGTATCATTAGTGGATGGGCACTTTCTAACTTAGTAAAATGGTGATTTGTCAACCGCCCGAACATAAGATGATGTATATCCAAACAGAATTCATCTTTGAAAAGACAAATGACAAAACAAATTACGAAAATATGAAATATGAAAAAGGCAAAACACCTACAAGAAGCTCAAAAAAGGCAAAAACCCAGATTTTCCAAACGGAACGAAATAATGTTTAGGGTTTTTTTTGGCCCCGAAGAATAATATTGTTTTTTTCTTGCCCAAAAGGGTTCACATTTCGGTAAAAAGTCCACTTTGCCATTATTTGCAAAAGCATACAAAACTTTGTAAATCGCACAAGAATTTGTTTAAGATAACGTAAAAATTCAACACAAATTATGTGAAATCTTATGCACAAAAGTAAAGTACTGCCAAAACAACATAACAACTGACAGGTAGCTAAACCCTTTCTACTTCCACCTATTTTAATTCAAGTTGTACAATTTTATATTCCTGTTACATTGCAGCGGGATTGCCATTATAGTAAATGTATGTGAGTTGTAAACTTCTTCTTTTTATCCAAGGGGATGTCTAGTCTGGGGTCCCGTGGGAAAATGCCAAAAATTGACAACATTTTTAAAAGTACTTTGCCAATTATTTTGCAAAAGCATACAAAATTTTGTAAATCGTAAAAACACAAAGATTTTTTACGATAACATAAAAATCACACAATATTCCATAAAATCACACAAATTCTGCTAAACAAAAGTCCATTAAATTGTTAAACGTCGCCAATGATTTTCCTAAATTGCAGCAGAATATGTTAAATCGCACAAGATTCTGTTAAACACAAGGGTCTGTTAAATCGCACACAATTCTGTTAAAATATGCACAGAGATTTTCCATAAAATCGCAACAATTACCTCCCATCGCATAAGATTTGTAAATTGCACAGGATCCTTAAAAGTCACATATAGGGTCTTGATTGAGTCTTGAGAACTGATAAAAAAGTCTTGAGGAATTTGTAGATTGAATGAATTTCATACGATCATCCTCAATCGCATAAATTCCAAAGAATTACGGTTGAAATATGTGTATCTTTAGATTTTCATATACTGCTGGCGAGTTGCACCACTTTTTCCCCCATTGACATGGGGCTTTTTTAAGTGTTGAGGTAGGTGGCATATATGATCATGTCCCCTCTTCTAAAATCTACTTAGATAGGCATGTTACACCCCCAGATCTCAAAATCCCTATTCATCTTCCCAGAAATGCATTTTTTTGACTAAATTGCCCAATTTGGACATTAACACATATGCCTAAACTGAATGCCATGGTATTTTAGTATTTTCAGCTATTATGCTCTTATAGAGCATAACACTGTAGTTTTTATGGTAGCTAAAGTTTTAACTATTATGGCGGGTTACGAACATGCTAAATCTGATTTTTGACGATTTTGTTTTTATTTTCGTTGACAAATCATATTGGCTCTCTGTTCGCTGTTCCCCATCTAATTTGGCCCTTTCACTGCCAGTTCTCAAAGTTGCTGGGTACTTTAAAAAAAAATAGGGACAGCAGTCCCGGAATAGGTCGTCCGATTATGACCCTCAATAACCCCTAATTGACCTTTGACATCCTCATGTGTTACCCTACGCAAGACCGCGTGTCTCAATGTCCAATCAAACCAGTCTCCAAAAGGTGTAATACTAAATGTTTGACAAACCAGACGCCCACGCAGACACAACACGCCTTATGCGACATAAGGTCCTTTCCGATTGCTTTGCGACCTAAAATGATATTAAAACTTTGTAAGTTAAGCTGTCTTTATCACCTCAAACTACTATTAATATAAAACTGGGTATTTAAATACTGAGAACTCCTTTAAGATACAGTACTGTACAAAATAGGTAAAAATAATTTTTGAATAATTTTGCCATTTAAAACTAAAATTACATTTTTTAATCAAATACCTCTGCTTTTATCTTTCCGACATGCTTTTGTTTAAAACTGAAATCAAAATCTACAGAGAGACGTTTCATTACACATCCAATTTTATGCTTTAGATCCGTTTGTAATTTCTCCCATTTTTCAATTTTTAACCAAAACATGATTGCTGCACTTTGACTACACACCTGCTAAACGTTTTAACAGACTCTCCCTACAATAAATGAAATATAGATCTATAAAAACCATTATTCTACTACGTAAAATGTGGTTCTTTTGTCTATTTTCTTAGAGAAAATCCTAATTTGCCTTAATTATTAGGCAAAAAAGACTTTCCCCCCAAAACAACCATCAATTAATACACTTTTTAAACCCAAAAAGTAGCATCTGGACTATTCCTGCAATAAAATAAAATCTATGATTTTAACAAAATAGCCACTACATCAGATCCTAGTGTTTTTTTGGCTAAAAATAAAAAATCATGATTGTTAATTTTTTATACCCCAAAATCGAGTTTTTTGCAAAATAAACACCCCTGCCACCCAATTTTTTTACCACCACCATCATTTTCGTAATTCCTATCTACATTATTCTCATTCACAAAAAGTTGTTGTGGTTTTTGTTGTACGAGGAGAGGGTTCCCGACCAATTTTGCAGTCCCTGACTCCGCTCCACTATATATCAATAACAAAAAAGGATACCCGAAAAAAAAGATTGTGATATTTTTAACTTCAAAAAATTTAAAAAAAATAATTTCGCTTAATTTTTGCAGCACAAATGCATTTTTCGGCCTGGAAATCATCCCTGCCACCACATATTCAACCACAACCATCATTTTCTTAAATCTCATATTATTTATCCTTCAAATAAAGGTTATTGTGTTTTGTTGTACAGCGAGCGGGTAACTCGAAAACTAGAGCACTTTTCAAAGTCTCGGACCGCTCCGTTATTGGCCTATTTTTTGGCATGCGACTATCACCCAATTTTGGTCACCAGTTCTTTTAAAACGCATACCAGGTTGGCCCTTTGAACTTTTAGAAAAACGATCCCGATGTATTACCTCAGCCTCTACATCTTCCAGTCTCCCTTCAGATTCCTGCAGACCCATTATGTCATCTTCCGAGTCGCTCTCTCCTGAAAGGTGACTAACACTAGACATTGAGGTCATGCGGTGGCGCTTTTTACGAGGGAGACCACTGGTTGGTGGAGTCTTCATCTCTTTGGCCTCAACTGAAATGCAATGTGCACAATTGGTGATCAAGCTAAAGAAATGCAACATACACTTCACAGGGTTTCGTGTAAATAGACGGCTCGATCATTTATTCAAAAAATGATAACTAAGTCAAAGACAAGCATTTAACTTGTATTATATGAAAGATAATTGTCATAGAATTACTTGTGGGCTAAACAATTTGAAGAAAAAATTCGTCTATGGTTTCAAAATGCCACAAAACTAGCAAATTAATGAAAATTTGGCTGAAAATCCAAGATGGCGGCCGTGAAGCTATTGTTTTTAAAGGTGCTCACAAAAATCAGAAGAAAATTAAGTTGACGACAATCTATTGACATGATTTATATGAAAGATAATTGGAGAAGGATTAATTTAAGACTCCATAAATTGAAGAAAAAATTTGTCTTTGCTTTCGAAATTAACAAAATCTAGGAAAATGGTCCAAAATCCAAATGGCGGATATGCAATAAATGATCAGGGCCGAACCCTGTCACTTTGATGCTACTACAGGCTTTAGTACTTTAGAATCTGTGATAGAGGAAGGACTAAATGTCCAGGACAATGAAATGTTACTAAAAGGCTTTTCCCCCCCCTCTCCCTGACCGCTGCATCATGTATGGAGTTTCCGAACCTGACCCATCTGACACACATTTTTCTGAAACACTTATGAATTCGGAAACCTAACGAATAAACCTGTGCTTTATTCAATGAAGGGTTTCCGAATTCATAAGTGTGTCAGAAAAAAGTGTGTCAGATGGGTCAGGTTATGGAAACTCCTCATTTTTTCTTTTAAAATCAAAGTTGTCTCAAAGTTGGCTCATATTGTAAACATTTTGATGCCAAATCGGTTTCTTCAATCAATAACCTAGAAATTCCATGATAAAGATGACGTGTATGACTATTAATTGATAGCTATTCCACATTTCACCTGCACTACAGATGGTGATTGCTTGGACTTTTTATCATCATCCTGGGAAAAAACTTCTATTTCTAAAGTTGTCTAATTATTCACAGGCAATGGCAAGCAAAATAAATCACAGCATAGACCTCAAACCAAAACCAATTTGGGGGCTTGGTTTTGGAATAAGAAAATATTACTCTCGATAATATCAAAGGTTTACTGCAATAGCTGCCATTTTCCCAAAAAGTTTTTTTGTGTTCATTATAATGTTTTATACCTGCCAATCTAACAACTGGCAGCTATTGCAGATGGGGTCTTTTTGCCTACACCCTCAATATGTAAACAAATTAGACTGTCTTATCGAAAATCAGTTTTTATATTTAAACTAATGACGTCTAAATTTGGGTTTCTTGACTGCCACCAGGTCTAAACATGCGGGGGCAGGGAGGGCCGGTTGCCCCCCCCCCCCCCCCCCCGATGACTTTTTGGCCGGGAAAAAAATTGCAAAAATCATGCTAAATCACCATTTTTTAGCCCTCTGACCGGGAAATTGGCCTTTTGACCCACTGCGAGGGAAAATTTCCCACGACTGAAATTTGCCCCTCCGAGCGGGCAGGCCCATTACGTCACTGACTGCCACCACCCTGTTATTCAACACCTAAAAATGTTTATAGTTTCTCCCAGACACATGGGTTCCTACATCATGAAAGCAGAACTAGATGACCATTATGTAATTATGTTCAAACCCCACATGACTGCATAAATTAATGCAAATTAACCTACTCCAAATTCGCTATTTGGTCACCACAAAACATGTGTGCTATCACAGCACAGCTGATATCCTATCTCCCCTTCAATGGCCTAACCCCATAGGCCTAGCAGATTCCGAGAGACAGCTCCAGACAGATCGGGTTAACATTTTTCACGGACTTTCCAGGGTAACATTTTTCTCACAGACCTATGGACGGACATACGGACAGAGCCCATAGTCTCCATTCTGAACTAATCGACAGGGACAATTAACGCAAGAGGTTACTACAAAGTATCTTAATCAGCATATACTTTTCTTCCACCTCTTTTTCTATCTACAAGCATGTGCCCCCGAGGCAGATGGAACACCATGATTAAAGACATGTTTCATGTTTAACTGTTCAACAAATAAAACATAAAGTCTGACTCGAGATTTCGAAATCTTATTTTTTTTGTGTAATAATGAAAAATAGTCACTAGAACTACTATAGTAACCTTAAAATGCACCATTCCAAAATTGAGATGCATCGGATTTTTCGTTTTGAATGTCAGTAAACATTTAGTGTAGTATTACGTCGCATAGGATACTGTGTAGAACAAAAATTCCGGATCCGGATTTTATAAAAAGTTGTGATTTTCTAGACTGAAGGATTAGATTTAAGCTTAGCATATTTCACACAGTGATTAGTATATGGACATCTATGGGTACATGCAAAAAACACAGTTTTTTGGAATTGAGGGCGTCCTCCTCAGGAAATCTCTGAGTCGGCATTTAACATGCCATAGATTATTATTCACATACTTTCCTCTACTTCTTCTGCCAAGCAAGTCTTTACGTCCATTTGGCCAACCTCTTTAACTTTCCACCAACTCCAATTCTGTCTCCGTTGCTTGGAGATGCAACTTCTCCGATCCATCTGGGTTCTTTCTCCTGATAACTTCAACTTCACGTCCCAGCTGGGGATGGAATATTTCTCTTTGGTGTCTTTGATGCTTTTGCTGCAGGTCTGAAAAGAAGGAAGACCAAGATGCATTGTCATAGGAGATCAAGTTGAAAGATATGGCATTTTCTTACTAAACACTAAAGATACCTTAGAAACACTATTAATCAGTACTATAATCTCCAAGCATATATCAGCTAGACCGATATCCAAAATTGACATTAATCACTGATAGGGATGTAGAATATGCGACCAATGTGCCAAATTGTTGTTAAACACAAGTATATGGGTGTGTGACTATGTATTTCATGATGGGTCCCGCCATATGTGCCACCTCTTCATGATCGCTTCTGTTTCAGTGATCGTTTTCGTTTCAGTGATCGCTTCAGTTTCAGTGATCAGGGCCGGAAATTCGACGCGAACCCGCAAACCGAGTCGCCTGCAGGTTCACCCAAAATTACACTTGCGAGAAAACCAAAATCGGGTTCGCGCAAAATTTGTACCAATCAACAATGATCAAACGCTTTATAAAAAAAGGCCACCGGAGTTTTGCGCGATTGAAAACGGCAAAAAGCGCGGCCCGTATTTTAAAATGCGAGAAAGAAAATGAAGGATTTTAAAGTCAAAAAATCGCGAAAATGCTTTTCCTAAATGTTTGCCCTGTAGTCAACCAGGAACACGAAAAAGTCTGCAAAAACATTGTTCAAACTTCCAAAGTTGACTTCCTATTTTAGTTTATCGGCGAAAAAATGTCAAGAAGCACATCAATACACCTGTTTTATTAATTTTTCCCTTTTAACTTCTGAATAAATATTTGAATCCAGATTGTACGATGACACTGCAGCGGGCCTGAGGGCATGGCATACATCATGTACATAACGAGAATAAGTACTTTCGCACGTGGGAAGCCCAGTGGGCATGGGGAATCCCCGGACCTGGATGACGTGCCGGGTTTTCCACTCTGCCCTGAAAAGTGTCCAGTGTATGAAGTTGTTATTTCATCTATTCAACATGTCCTACCGAAGTCCGAATTTGTTTAAATTCCGAAGAGATTATCCACGAATAAACCAATTATTAACAAAGACCCGATATCGCGCGTTGATAGCTTTTGATAGCATGCGTCAATATATTGTTTAATGCACCGAAGCGCAATCATATCATGACACTTCACAAAGGAAAATATAGGTCAGGTCACCGTGTTTCAACGAAAAAATAAAGTTTAGAGGTAGGGTTCTATGCTAGGATTATAACGATTTGGACGATATTGTGCACTTATTGGACGCTTGGTGAGATCATCAATTTTCGCCGGAGTTGCATATTAATGATTTACTAATCAGGTTGTGTGTGTTATTGGCAAAGACATTAATAAAAACAGTGGTTTTTTTTTTACCGAAATCGTGATCTAGACCCAAAAATCGCGATTTTTCTGCGCAAACTCCGGTGCCTAGATAAAGACATTACAAAGACCCTTGGTTCCATGTGTAAGTAATGCATCTGCCAGCAATTGTTTTTCATTTATTTAATAATTTTAGGCAACAATATGCATAATTTTTAGGAAAAAGGAATTTATCCCTTTTGATATGTATACGATAAATATTCAATGAATTTTTGGAAAAATTCGAAAAAAAAAGTACAATTAAAATTAAAATCCTTATCCGGGGTTCGCGGATGAGTTCCTTTTAGTGTTATTAAGACTAGTACACGCCATTTCTTGTATTAAAATATTGAGAATGGGTGTTTTGTTAGGTTTCTCGCAAAACTCACTTCTATGAAGAACCTAAAGCGGATAACTTGAAGGCTCTCAAGGTTCTCGCACGGTCCTTTTGCGAGAAACCTGAAATAGTTTCTCGCAGACTCGGACGCGAATTTCAGGGGGCCTGAGTGATCGCTCCAGTTACTCAACTATCGGTGACGGGACGAGCCCACACAACGCGCAGCCTCTCGCTAGTGAAACATTATTTTAATCTATAGCAAACTAGTCTCCTTTATTAAAATATTCTCTCTTTCCTTCTTTTTTTGTTTGAGTGTCCTGTCTAAAAGTTGTTAGTGTCAAGTGATCTACTGATAGTTTTTCATAAAATTCTACAATAACTGTCTATGCTGTCTACAAATGATACTGATCTTCCGACTTGGTGAGGCTCTCTGCCCTGGGTGACCTACGAAGCACTCCACTG
>JAMKCH010046348.1:0-32622 GCA_023653785.1 Ophioderma brevispina | reverse complement strand
TAAATCCCCTCCACTGGAAACATCCAAGTCTTACTACCAGCATTTGGTGCAGCTAAATAATTTATAACCTACAGCAAACTTGCTAGCTAATTATACTATCGACGAGAACTCGAAAATCGTGGAAACGGTATAAGCATGAAATATAATACTAATGTTATATTAGTAGAAGTATTCAAGACTGAGTCTTGATTGGGTTTGTTTGCCAAGTCACTTCGGACATCTCAACCGGTAAGAATTTAAATCAGTTTTTTTGTAAATGCGTCTACTCCTCTTGAAGATAACGTGTCATCTGCCAGTTCAAACTACTGCAATGAATCAATTTGAAGAGAGGCGAGGGCGCTAGACCCCCCTAAACACAAGGCCAGTGGGATACCGTCACACTATTGTACACTTTTAAAAGTTTCTGATAAAAAACGACATCAAATTTCGGAAAATGTTTTTCTTAAATTCACTACAAACAAAAATTGTATAACGCCTCTTTAACTGTTTTAATGTGAGAATTTATTTCGTAAATTTGATTTGAAATATTTTATATTACAAAAAAAAATATGAAAAAATCATAACAAACAATAATTGAACTTGTTAATTTACGGAATTTACGAAATTTCTGGCAGCAAAATTTCCAGAACTTCTGTATTTTTAAATACCGGATAATGTTTTTAAAATCGCAATGTTTTTTCCATAATCTGGGGCAATTTCCGTAAAAATGCTGTAAGTTTCTGCAATTGACAACAACTTCTATTGTTGTTTACGGAAGTCTGTAACTTACTGAAACGTCTGGAGATTTCGCTGCCAGAAAGTTTCCGTAATTTACGATATAGTTTAACAGGTTGTTGTTAATTCTATTAAGTCTATATGACCACCTGCCGTCAGTATCCCGAAACAGGTCTATATGGTACAATAGCTACATGTTTGTAAGTTACAATTGTGTGAAGCATGCCAACACACACAATATTAATATCAGGCCTGGGCTGACAGGCAAAGCCGCGCAGGTCCAGTCACCCTAAATGGCGAACATAACTCAGTTACTCCAAAAACCCGATGTCCTCTGATGCTCACACTTCCTAATTTTTCAAATATAACCAGAACTACCATGAAACTTCTTTCTTAATATTTTTTTTCTGTCTCACGGAGTCCCCTTCAATTTTTATTGTTCTTTCTTTCTTCCTTCCACTTCTTCTTTATAACAAGGGCCGGCGGAGAAATTGACATGGGTGCGGCGGGCTATGAGTGTCCGGATTATACAAGCGTACTGTATATAACGACGTGCAGTTCTGGCTTCCAATGAGATTTTGGCCCGTAAATTAATGCTCCAGGACAATATGGTCGCAGTGCCATATGTTCCCCCTCCTGCGCGAAATCTTGGCAATGTTCGCTTTCCAAAAAACATTTTCCCATGCAAATTTGATAGAACAATTTGAAATAATCTTATAGGTATTATCAACGGTTTTTAAAAAGTAAAAGATAGTTGATGTGTTTAAGTTTTTGCTTGAAGTAAGCATAAGGTTATGTAGAATTCATATCAACCGTCCGGGGTGGGTGCGGGAGAGGGTGTCCCCCCCTCGCTAAGCGCGGAACCCTAACACATTTTCCCATGCAAATTTGATAGAAACAACTTGAAATTTGTAAGTGGTTCACTTTACATGTGTATAGGCTTTTTAATGCTTATACCGAGTGGTCCAAAAAAAGTTTAACACTTTTTTCTTTGGCAAATTTCTCAAATGTGGCTAGATATATCAAAATTATTTTTGAGGATATTATTAACACAACATCTTGTTGGAATCTGTTGACACGGCGTTGAAACCACTCTGAAATGGCAAAATGGCCGCCATCTGGAGATGTTTATGGCACTCAAGGGCTCAGTCCACAGCCATTTTTTGCTAGAAAACCCGGCTTCCAGACGGAGCCAGTTCTTGAGCAGTCAGGAAGCGGTTTTTGCTAAAAACCTCTTCCTGACTGCTCAAGACTGGCGCCGATTGACCATTTTTCGTGAGTAATTTCGTGAGTAATTTTCCCTTTTCAGGTGTAGTTTGGCCAAGTCTGGGACAGTCCTGTACAGTCTTCTGCCGCCTTGTGGTGTCGGATCACGGTGGCAAATTTTGAAAATCCCGCAACGGTTTTTCTTGGCGCTCGCTTTGAACACATAAGTGAATTTTCGGAAGCGTAGCCGGCTGGAGTTGGGGGGCGCGCATTATGAGTGGTTGGTCGGCCATGAGTCTGCTCCAGTCGGGAGAGGAATATGCAATGTGGCAACTGTAAACGGGTCTTACCAGGGGTCTGGGCTCACTACATCACATAAGTCTCCGACTTGCAGTACTTGACAGTAACAACATGAACACGGACCTTGGTGCTAAGCCGAGTTACTGAAAGAAGTCATGCGTGCCTGAATTGGGTGAACTGAACACAATGCCAATGCTTAGCTTCTGTGTTTTAGATTTTATATATCTGTCGTCTACTGATAAAGGGGGCGATTGAGCCTCTCTTTGTCTTGTAGTATTTTGTGTTAGTGGGTTGGGAACAAGAGCTAGAACCGATTTGTGAGAAAAAATGTCGGAATCTTTTGGTCGTTCACAGTGGAGAGGGTAAAAGCGGAAAAGGGGGTGGGTCGTGGGATTGTGGGGTCTTCCTGTTTGAGCTTACCTGTTAGGTTGGGTAAAAGCGCGCTATTATCAATAGCAAAGGTGTGAGGAATCAAGAGCAAACCATGGACAAAGCCACCCGTGTCATAGGATGGACTTGGTATTTATGAACTCTTCTGTCAACAAACGAATTCCTCAGTTGTAAATTGCCTTATTTTTGGTATAGCTAAACACTGGGCTTATATTTTAAACAAGAAATCTCAAAAAAATAAGATGAATAGGAGTGAATGACAATGAGTAAGAATGCAAGCCCCTTTTACGGTTTAAATTCCCGTCCAACTTGAAATCAACTTAATTGATATTTGGAATGGACATTAATTTTAATGTTGAAAAAAACAAGTGTAGTTTCAAGAAAAAGTGATGGCGGAGACTAGAGTACGTCTTTTTGGTTATTTTCATTAGGGGTGTTTTGTGCCGAAACACCCTGGTTGCCGACGGATTCCCGGTCCTTTAAGAACTGCCTGAAGTACGCAGGTGCATTCCGGAGAAAGCGATAATGGCAATTTGAAAATAACGTGTCCGTTGATAAGTGTAGCAGCAGCGTGATTCTACAAAAAGGGGTCTTTTCATGGATTGTTAGTGGTCACTCGATCTCAATGAAACTCATTAAAAACTCAAAGCTTGTATGTCGATGATGAACTATTATAATAGTAGACCTCAATAGGCTATCGCTATTAATGCCAAAATCATGGGCCACTGGGGGGAAAAAGCATACGTTGTGAACATAATGGTAATCCTAACTGAACAACGGACATGGCTTTAGAAAAGGACGTCCATGTGAAACGCAGCTTGCAGCTATGCCCCAACGACCTCCATATTATGTCTGATAATCGTGACCAAGCCGATCATCACATCATCTGGATTCAGCAAGGCTTTTGACACCGTCCCCCATCATAGACTCCTGACCAAACTGCATCAGGGTTGTGGAGGGTTGCGCACACGCAGTTTACGCCTGGATCGACTCCTTCCTCACAAAACATCATCAGACGGTTGTAGTTGATGGAGAATCATCTTTTGAGTCTCCAGTAGAGTCCGGCGTTCCTCAGGGTACGGTGTTGGGCCAAACCTTGCTTGGGTTATTTTAGTGTCCATATCAATGAACATGTCGCAGAATGGGACCGGTCGAATACATCCAGTGTTAACACTTTTGCGAAACGACTGCATATTTTTATAATAGAGCAATAACAAACGTCAGTGATGCAGAAGAATCACTCGGCATGATGGAGATGTTGATAAACTGTTGCCAAATGGGCAAAAAACACGCTGGCTAGATGGACTTAATCACAAAAAAGTGTCCTTCCAATAAAGAGATGACTCCCAAGCACCCTCACTCCTTAATCCGTTATCCTAATGGAAGACACCTCACTTGAAGAAGTAAACACCACCCTTATTTCGGAGTGAGTTGGGTCAATCTGACCTTTCCGTGGAATAAACATATAAATCAGGACTGAGCCGTCAAGCTAATAGAACGCTGGAGTCTAGAAGGGTTTTAGACTGAAACCTTTCCTGTGTAGGTTACAGAGCCACTAAAGAAGCTGCCGGAATACAAAGCATTAGTTCGGGTAGCCATCCGCTATGGACTGAAGCTGTTCGCGGGCGTAGTTATGGGATGCCTCACCAGAAAATACCGGCTGGCTAAAAAAAACCCCACAATTGGAGGCGAAAACGTTTCAAAACAGACGAGTGGCTGGCCCGGAGTTCATTTTCATGACTATTCTAAAGAATCAAGCGTCACCGTACATGGCTAAACCAAGGCTTGAATGGGAACCACTCGACATCAAACGCATGGAAAGCCCGCTATGGTACCATCTACAAAAAGCTCATTGCCTCGTTGTTTCCAAATAATATTGCTCATCTCATGCACCAAACCACTAAAGACCGAAAGACATGCAAACCAACAGACACAACACACCCAATACTAAAGCGGGGGGGTGTGCGAGCTAAACGATCGCATTAAGAAGGTGGGGGGACACAAACCAATAACACCATCTTCAGTTCGGCTCATCACCCATGGACTAAAAAGAATCGTAACCATAATGGCATTACCAAAAAAGGATCCCTAACTGAATCGAGGACATGCTAACTTGGTCATTAACCGGCTTTTAAAACTCAGTTGAACGCTCCATTGACGGATCGCCACCAATGCGCATAAAGCTCACTTTAAAATTTAGTTGCATCCATACCCTGTACCAAAGGAATCCAGCGATTACCGGGTGTGCGGGACAAGCCACAGCCGTCGATGTACAGTATCTGACCAGAGGTACAGAAAAGCACAACACACAAATAGACCACCATTAAGACCCTTGCACGTAATCGTTGTAAGCGAGGTTTAAGGGGGGCCGAATTCGAACAGTGTATCGTTTTGTAAAAAAGTCCCCGCTTTAATGAATCAGAAATCCGGTTCAGCAACAAAAAAACGGGGGTATAAGGTATATTAAAAGGGTTGGGTAAGATAATGCACTATAGGACGCTGGGGGTCGAGAGATTAAGGTTATGAATGTAGAATTTAGTGTTTGGTTTTAGGGTCTCGTTGAAAGTACACGAGACCGTTGGATTAGCCTATGTAGCGGGTTTTCTACTTGACCAATAGGGGTTAGCCTCATGTGGGATGAATCAGGTGTATTTTCTTGCTGATGGAGAAGGAGTGGTGGGGGGGTGGGTCATTTGAGAATTGGGTGTCTTAAACCAAGCCCTATCTACTATCAGCAGTAACAAAACTCACATGTCTTCAACTAAATTAGTGTTTGCCCCGGTTGTGGGGGTGGTGGTTGTTTTATGGTGGTAGAATGGGTGTCGGTAGGCAATGAAGGCCTAGGTCAACTTTACCTTTAGGTGTGAATAGTAATTTGTTCACAAACACAAAAAGTAGAAATCTTTCAAATGTTATTTCTGAACAATGATGGGATCAACCTGAAGGCACAGTATTGCGTGCCATCCCCTGTGTCCTTAGCTGCCACATTGCCATAAGACATTAGTTACGGGTCAACACCCGCAAAAGGGACGCTGTAATAGGATCCCTGGCTTGTCGACCGAACTACTGGGATAACTCATTGTTTCGGCAAGTAACAATCTGCCTTTATCGGTAAGTGGTAAAATGACGTGAAAGCCCGAAAGTTTGTTCGCATGACACATTGCCGAAACACCTGGCGTTTCGGCATTCTGCCCGTGTATTTCGGCGCAGGCAGGAAGTTAATGTGACGGGATTGGTCAGTGTTTGTTTACTAAAAAAAATGAGTTGGCATGCAGCGTCACGCAAATGGAAGTGTGATTATTGTTAAAACACGAATTCCCAAGTAGACTTAGCCGTGGATTTGCTATTTTTTGGTTCGCTCTAGCGATAGCGCCATTGGATTTTGAAAATTTGAGCTTTGTTTTGGGAACGGGGGGTCATAGTTTCACAGTTTGCTAACAATATATGTAATAAACTTACTTCAAACGTGAGGAGTTGTGATGTCCACGAAAGGCCACCTGTTGTGAAATTTTAAGACAAAAGTGAAACCTTTTTGGACCGACGTACTGTAGGAAGTCAAATCTACGGTGGTTTTAAAAGAGGTAAAATTATAGTTGTGTTTTTTAATTTTTATAGTATGTGACTGAAAGCGTTCAAGTGGTTCATGGAAAAAGGGGGAATAAATACATATATGGAAAAAGACTGTCTGGAAGGTAAGGGTGCGGGGTTTCCCCGTCCCCGCTACAAAGTTGACGGAACCCGTTGTCGGATGTGTCGGGCAGTTCCAAACACAGGGTTTTCCAGAGTGCAAAAAATTTTGATCGAAAATGGAGCTAGATATGCTTAGGGCACATGATCAACGGGTTATAAATAGGTAAAATAAGGTTGAATGGGTTCACATTGTGTATTTGCAAATGTCATGGTGATAGTACTCGTATGTCTGGCCCTCTATCGAGCTGCCGGGGTGAGGGCGGGCAGTTCGGAACGCAAATGTTCACTTTCCAAATAACATTTCATAAGCAACTGATTGATGGCAAAACACTATTAGTTGTGTATAATGCATGACCACCATTTTGCAAACAAATTTTTTGGTTATATTTTTGCATGAGGTGTAAGGTTACCGCAATGCAGACATTTGACGACATCGTAGGGCAGCTGCGGGAGGGAAAAGCGCGTCGAAACTTAGGAGTTATTTCACTTTTCGAGGCAAATTTTTCTACAATAAATACAAACAGTCAGCTATCGAACGTCCGCATGAGTGCTTATAACATGACTCCCACTGCCACAATTTCACACGGCCGCCCCCCCGTGTAAACACCAAGTGAGCTGGAGCTCGTCCGAGTAGTGTTACCAAAGTACTCCTCGATCTGTTGTACAGTACACCTCGAAAAATGCCTTAGATTACGACGGAAGCATATCCGGTGTCTAACAGAGCACCACTCTTAAGAATGAATATAAAACATTCAAATACACGGGTATATATTTGCTAATCCATACCGTGTAATAATGGTAAGAGAAGGGTAAATGGCCATTGGGCATCACTCTCGAATCTCCACCAAAGGCCGCGTACGAATCTACAATTATTGTCGTTTACAATGTTAATTCATAGTTTTTCAGTCGAGAGCAATCAAAGTATAATTTACAACATAGTACAAAAAGAGCGATCGGATACGAGGCGTTAGTTGCCCATGGGCCTCCAATTCTCTCCACCGCCCAGGGGTCCCATGGGTAAACGCGTGTTTAAAAGAGCACTGTGTTAAACATTCAAAATTATGTCTCTCACTATGTGTCCAGAGACAAAATAAATCAAAGACAAACACGGAATCAGCACGTTGAAAGTGTTAGACGTTAACACACGAGATGCCCAAGACGAGTCCTGACTGGGCGAAAGCAAAATCATTTACAAATGACATACTACAGGCCAATAAAAGGTTATTAATGTCGAGGATTAACTATATCAGATCAGGTCTCAGATCAAAAACTAAATGCGGGAATACTGGCTTTATCCTCCGGGTGGTCTAAAAAAAAAAAACAATATATTTCCGCACAACAAGAAAGGTCCTAGCCTGTCTGGCAGGGACCATACCTACGTAATGCCGAGTCGAATGCAAAGAGCAAAAAAGGGTGTAGCAAACCAATGCACACATTTCAGGGGGATTTATCCCTTAATATAGACATACCAATGGACACATGTTACGGTCAAACCTGGAGAAAAAATACCTCTCTACTGAAACTCATTACAGATGTAAAATCGAGTAGAGACGCTATTCTTATTGCGTGCAAGAATGAAGAGGCGGCACTCCATGCTCTATTCGAATACATGGGCAACGAAAAAGGGGGGCCGAAACCAAATCCAAAACCCAAGGAAAGGGGACGCACGATCGTTTGGCTCACAATTACTCACATTCCTGGACAGAGAAAAATTTCAAGTGTCCGTGATTTGCGGCTAGCCAGCATTGGACCATAGAAGTACAATAAAAGAGCGGTGATATAAAGATAGTCACAATTACCGGTTGGAATCCAAATTCCTGTCTTGCGACCCAAACGTGCAGCTGTGTTTCTGGGTAAAGTGAAATGTAGGGACTATATGCAATCCTTAGATCCGCTGGGGAGGTAACAGAACAGCCTCCATCGCTACCGATATACTTTGTGCAAGAAGCTGAGAATAAAGAGAGCGGGGTGGCTCCAATAAGGTAGGTCCAAAGTGTGCCAGACATCGCTAATCAGATACCATTCCTGTGGTAGAAAATGACTATGTTATAATGTCAAAGAAAGAGAAGATACCATAATTAAGCTCCGGTAACTCTTGTTATAAACCAGAGCGGTGGTTCCACAGCGTGGGGAGCTGAGAACCGTCAACCGGAAAAATCAAAATGCGCCTAAAAAAAAAATTTAGTGCGAGGGAATATGGGAATAGATATTGAGATTGACGCGAAGCTGGTCCGGATACTGAATTTTCTCGAGAGATTTTTTGGGTAGTAATAAGTTAAGAGAGAGACGAAACCTAGGGAAAGGACGCGGAGGTTGGTGATGTCACAAATTACTGGCAAGCCGTGGGGTATCCCATAGCGAAGTAATACCCAGGCGAGCCTCACTCCTATAAACAAAGTTGACAGGAAATTACGGGTCAAAACGACCTCCGACATTTCGCCTGGTGTTCTACTAGAGCTAAAGCACGCACAGGCTAGGGTCATAGCTGCATTTTTCTTGAGAGGCAACATAGATTTTCCGTCTGTTTCATTCATGCATAATAGTGGGGGGGAGCCGTAAGAAATGGAGTCACCGAGGCGAAAGGGGGGGGGGGGGGGGAGGGGAGAGGGGAAAATAAAAAGGGGGGGGAAAAGGGGAAGGAGGAAGGAAAAAAGGTGTACGAGAGGACGAAAAATCGGGGTGTCTCGGGACACTTTTTTGAAGGCACAAAGTCGTGTCAAAACTTCATGCGTGTGAGTAACAGGGGGAACCCCATAGGAAGTTTATGGATACCGCTATGGTTTATTGACACGAGCACATTTTCCGTCTTTAAATGAAACACTTGTGGGCCTACAAAGGCTTTTTACATATTTTCTTCTAATAATCAGTGCTAATTGGTGTGTATGTTCAAGGGTAATAGGCAAGAGCTCACGTGTAGTTGCTTCATAGACACCTGACCAATCTTTTTACGGAGCAATAGGCAAGGGGTATGCACAGGTCTATTATACTGGATAGTTTTCTATACAGCCTAGTAGCGAGAGAACTCAGGTATTTCCAAGAAGTCGTGTGAGTTTTAAGAGCCATATGACAACCATAAACATCAAAAAACAAAAGAAATATACCTTGTACCGAGGTATTGGGGTCTATAACGGTAAAACGGAGCATCAGGAAATTGCGTATGCTTTTTGAGTGATACGCCCTGCTCACCTAGTGTGGGTGATCACACTCCTCCGTCCCCCCCGTAAATTGACGTAATTTTTTCCATCTTTAACTTCCCCGTTCGCTCTCAGAGGCTCGTTCTCGAAGTAATTTTGGACGAGATGTCATGCCGTGTATCCGCACGCCGGTTTGCACCATTTTGCCTCCGAGTTCAGATTGATCCCTAGAGTATAAGTGCACAGGGAGTACAGAACCTAGTGGTCTGGTTTTGCTAAAACGGTTCCTATGACAGTGTTCACAACCTCCAATATTTGTTTCGAAAACCCCATAGTGGTGTTTTCTTATTATTCAATAGGTCCGCGACGGAGTAAGACGCCATGTTTGTATATGTTTTTGGCGGTTGCATCTAGCAACCCCACACACAACAACAAGCACTAACCAGATACTGTCGCCCCTCCCCGCGCAGCCAAACAGTCCAAGGCTCCGTCCTCAATGAGTCTTATAAAACAACGCCCACTGCACAATTTACACTGGCCGCCGTGTAAACCAATAGCCCCGAGTAGTTGACCAATGTCTCCTCGAGCTGTGTACATCCCTCGCCTTATTACAACGATAAGCATAAGGTTCTAAAAGCGCACACAATGCATCCTTAAGGAAATGATATAACATTCAATACACGAATATAATGCTTCATACAGTGTAATTGGTAAGAGGGGTAGTGCCTAATGTCATCCTCTCTCTCCACCACCCCGCGTACGAATCCAAATTATATGTCGTGTACAATGTAATTTTCTTATGTTTCAGTCTTAAAGCATCAAATGTTTACAACTAGTAAGAGGCGATCCTGTTACGAGGATTAGTTGCCCCTAGGCTCCTTCTCTACCACCCCCAAGTACAATGTAACTCGTTTAAAAGACCGGTGTGTTAAACAATGCATCTTGTCTCTTCACTATGTCCTCCGGAAAATATGCCGGCATCAGCACGTTGAAGTGTAGCGTTAAACAACAAGATCCACAAGACAGAATCTGAATTGCGAAAGCAATATTACATCACTACTTACAGCCATAAGGTTAGTATGTCGAGGATTAATAAGAATCTCTCAATCAAACACAAAAACTACATGCTGGGAATACTGGTTTTAGCTAAGGGTCTAACACATTATTTCCCCCACTAAGAATCCTAGCCGTCCTCAAAAATGCCAGGGGAGGGGATTGGAGAGAAAAATATTAAAAAAAAAAAAAAAAAAAAAAAAAAAAAAGGGTGTAGCAAACCAATGCACCCCCCAAATTTTTTCATTTGCATTATATAGACCCACTGTACCAATTTAACTCAACCTGAGAAAAAATCATCACTCTGAACTCATACGAGTTATCGCGAGACGATTGCTTATTACAATTCTCGTCCCTTTCCACTTTTGGACGGGGATTGGCATTTTGCCGGTTAGTGGATCATGAGGGATTTGGTCCTCCTATCCTGCTTTTGGGTCTTCGTTGTGAGGGACCTAAAATGTGCGCCATGCCTTTAGCCATCCTTCACCATCTTGAAGCTGGATCCACTGAGGAATGGTGGACTTGGTCTTTGGTGATTTGTTGCCGGCAGGATGTCCGGATCGCCGTTCTGAGTCTGGTATTGGAAATGCGATGTAATGTACATTATTTTTAATCTACCAAGTATTATCTGTCCAATTTTGAATTATGAACAATTATATTTTACTTAAACAATTTTTAAATTCATAATTTTAAAATTTCAAAGGTTTTTAAATTATATAGATAATGTGATCTGAAATAATGTTTCATTGAAGGCTTCCTGTTAAGTGAGCATATTGCTTTTAAATTTGGCTATGATTGTCCAGTTTGTTACTAATACTAGTATCTGTTATTTATTTGTATGCAGTGTTAAATTTATTTTTAGTCTAATGCAATTGATTTTGTAATATTATTACTGTAAATTTAAATATTGGTTTTACTAAATTAGTTTACTATATTTTTGTAACTTTGAACTGGGCCATATTGAAGACTAGGGAATCTTAAATTTCCCTCTGATATGGACCCATATAAAGAAGAAATAACAAAAAAAAAAAACCAAAAAAAAACAAATTGCGTGCAGGATGAGAGGCAGCACTCCATGCTCTATTCGAATGCATGGCCAACGTCCAAGCAATCCTAAATTTACGCACGATCTTTCTCACAATTCAGTCACATTCTGGACCATAGAAAATTCAAGGGTCCGCATTTGCGGCTAGCCATCATTGGACCATAGAGTACAATAAAGGCTGTTTGATACTCACAATACTTGATCCAAATTCATGTCATGCACCAAACCGTGCACGGGTTTCGAAAAGTGAATTTAACAGATATGCCATACTTAGTACCTTCAGAAACAGACTCCATCGCTAAAAAATACTTTTTGCGAGAATCTGAAAATAAAAGTACACAGCGCCATAAGGCAGCCAAGTCACAAGAGCGCTATCATACTTCCGTTAAATGACTATTGTATAAATGTCAAAGACAAAAAGATCCCCTAATTAGCTCCGTAACCTCTAGTTTATAAACCTTGTTCCACACTACTAAACCAGTCAACCTCAAAAATGCCCTAATTATCAGATATGGAAGAATATGAGTGATCGCAAGCTTGCGATAACTATTTTCTCGAGAATTTGTTTAATAATTTAATGCAGAAGCCGAACAACCTAGAGCATTTGTTCCGTAATTACTCACCGTTTTCCCAATACGTCAATATCACCGGGCAAGCCTCTCCTATACAAAGTGTTGACGGGAAATTACGGGTCAAAACGACCCCGACAGTTCGCCCGGTGTTCTTAGCTACAGATCTAAAGCACCACAGGCTATTGGGTTATAGTCTATCCATTATTTTGAGATGCAAAACATAGTCATTTCCTCTGTTTTTCATGCATAATGGGACTGATGAGTCCCGAAAAATGGGGACGACACTCGGTCTCACTCATCACGGTTTGAATCCAATCTTCAAACTTCATGCTTAGTAAAACCAATAAGCATTTATCCGTATTTTTGACACAGAGGCAACATTTACGCTTTAAAATGAAACACGTCACAGTGGGCCTACCAAAAGGCTTTTTACCATTTATTTCTATACGAAAACAGCATCAAAATTCTGATTGGCTGGAATTATAGTGTACTCCCATGCTCATCTCTAGGTGGTATCCTCCTCCCCCCCTAAAATGGTCCGCGTAAGCGATGCGAAGGGCGCGCGAAACTTAGGAGTATTCACTTTTCAAGGCATATTTTCTACAATAATTAATAGACCCAATTTAAAATTGCAAGTTAATTATAAAAAATTTTTTATCATTTTGATTTTGATGTTTTGTGTAATAAAGATAATAAACTTAACTGGTGTAAGGCATTTCTCAAATCTGGAGAAGCCCTACACTTAGATTATGTCTGCAATTACTTTTTAAAACCGTGCGTAGCGCGGACAATTTTGCAAATATGCATTGGGTTATAGAGTATTTTCTAATGTAAGTAAACAGGACTCTTTGTTGTGTTACCACGGGGCAAGTTTTTTAAAGCTCTTATAAGGTGTGGGTATTTTTTTTAGTGAAATGTGGGAAATTTTTTTTTTTGCTCGTATGGTAGGTGAATTTCCACTCCCCCCTTGAAGTCTATTGGTGCGTCCTATAGGCCGGGAAAAAGAAGCCCGGTATTTGGCCGCAGAAATGCCTTGAAAGTGAAAAAAAACCATTTTGATTTGCTTCAATGTAAAACATGGCTGTAAAACATAGTCAATTCCGAAGAAAGAAAAGAAAATTAGTCATTTCACATTGGGATAGTTTTTTGATAGAAAGCTTTAACATTAGTGTCCAGAATCAAGAATGTTCATATTTTTTCGGACCACTTGTCTGTGAAGCTCTCGTTGCACCTTAACCGCGCATAGCGCGAAAAAATTGAAATTTTATGGGTTACAAAGTATTTTTCCGTATTTATAAACAGAGTATAAAGTATAAAGTAGGCCAAGTATCATCATTGGTCGCAATTGATTTTTTTCGGCGAGTTGGGGGAAGGACGACGGCTCCTTTGGATACGCCACTGATAATACCTATTTTTGAATAACCATACTTATTTAAGACAATCGAAACTTTGAATTCCACCTTTCGCACGATCTCCCTTCCCATCTTTCTCTTTATCTCTCCCTCTCTCCCCTTCTCTTTCTCTCTCTCTCTTTGCTTCTCTCTTTCTCCTCTTTCCTCTCAGCTCTAGAACGCAGCTCCACACACCTCACACACAAAGGGCCTTTCATGGTGTGGTACTTTCTCATGCTGCGTAAGGTGATGTCTTAAACGGAACTTTTTATCACAAAACGAACACGTATATTTTCTTTTATCCAAATGCGTCTGCTCGTGTGCATATCTACCTGTCTTAGTTTTATAGCGGACATACAATAGGAACAGGGATATGCACGTACCGATGTATGAGTACCCTGATGGCTTTCTAAACAAGATTTTCTTCCAATGCTTTGCTACAATAAGTGCATTTAAATGGCTTTTCGTGCACACGTAACACATGATATTTTAACCTAGACATAGTCGTGGTTTGATAAGTACATTGCCTACAGGAGATGTTTTTCTCTCCATGAACTTCGTTCACATGTAGCACTAAGTTATAAGGGCGTTTGAACACCTTACCGCACTCTCGACAGATGCTACCTTTTGACTCATTCAAATACGTTCTTTCGTGATCATTAATGTTAATCTTTTATATATTTCCACAATAGAGCACACCAAATCAGGATCATTTACATGCTTCGTTTTCATGTGAAGTCTAAACCGGCTTTCGCTGCCACAAACCAAACCACACGACATTTTCACTGGACCTGTATGAGTCATTTCGTGCTCAACACGATAAGATTTCTTGCGCAACCTTTTAGTGCAAAAGTTACAGTGAAATGGTTTAGGATCATTTCGGTGGGTTTTCTCATGAATACTGCGATTCTGTAGGGATTTGAACTTCTTATGGCAAAATGTACAAGAGAACCGTTCTTGCACCTTTTCGCGTGCTGACGATGTTTATTTTTCTTGTTAAAGCTAGCATTACACCTATAGCACGTATAACGATTTTTAAGAGCCTATGACCCAGCGTCAAAAAAGCAAATTATACCGGGACCATGTATTTCTATACGGAGACAGCATCAAATTTGATCTATTATAGTGTAATCCATGCCTCATATCTAGGTGGTATCCTCCCCCCCCCTAAAAGGTGCCGCCGTAAAGCGATTGCGAGTGGGCGCTGGCGAAACTTAGGAAGATATCACTTTGTTCAAGGTGCCAGGCATATTTTACAATAATAATAGACCCAATTTAAATGACCCAGGTTAATTATAAACTAGCCAATATGAGGCTGCTTTGAGTAACGAGTATGGAAAAAGTAGATAAACTTAAATGCGGGTTGTATAGGCAATTTCTCAAATCTGGGAGCATACACTTAGCATAATCGTCTGCCCCTTACTTTGAAAACCGGCGGTAGCGCCGGAAACCAATTTGCAAAATGATGCCATGGGGTTTCTTATAGAGTATTTTATAATGTCAAGTCAACAGATCATTTTTCGTTCCAACGGGGGCAAGTTTTTAAGCTCTTAATTCAAGGTGTGGGCATTTTTTTACTGGAACATGGAAATTTTTTTTCTTTGATCGTATGGTAGCGTGCAATTTTCCCACTTCCTCCCTTGAAGTCTAATAGGTGCGTACCATCTTGAGTCCCTATAAGCGCCGGGAAAAGAGCCCGTATTTGGCCACAGAAAATGCCTTGCAAAGTGAAAAAAAACCAATTAAATGATTATGCCCTTTTCAATGGTAAACATGTCCGGTGTAAAACATAGTCAATTCCGAAGAAAGAAAAGAAAATTACGATCATTCAGATTGGGATATTTGATAGAAAGCTTACATTAGTAGTGCCAGATCAGAAGTTCATATTTTCGGACACCTTGTCATGTGAAAATCTCTCGTTGCACCTTAACCGCGCATAGCGCGAAAAAATTGAAATTTATGCGCCGTTACAAAGTAGGATTATTTCCGTATTTATAAACAGAGTATAAAGTGATAAGCTAGGACCCTAGTATATCATGTCAGCATGAATTTTTCTGGCGAGCTTGCAGGCGCGACAGGAAGACGGCCATCCTTGGAGACGCCACTGATATTACCTAATTTTGAATTAACCTATCTATTAAGACATTATCGAAACTTTGAATTCCACCTTTAGCACGATCTCCCTTCCCCATCTTTCTCTTTATCTCTCCCTCTATCCCTTCTCTTCTCTCTCTCTCTTTGCTTCATCTCTTTCTCCTCCTGTGAATCTCAGCTCTAGAACGCCGATACCACACACCTCACACACAAATGCGGATACGCCTTCATTGTGTGTACTTTCTCATGCTGCGTAAGGCGATGTCTTAAACGGAACTTTTTATCACAACGACCACCGATATATGTTCATTTTATCAATGCGTTGTCGTGTGCATATCTACTGTTATTCTAGTTACTTCAGTTTTATAGCGGCAACATACAATAGGAACAGGGATATGCACGTACCGATTGTATGAGTACCCTGATGGTCTGTCTAACAAGATTTTACTTTCAATGCTCTTTCGCTACAAGAAGTGCATTAAATGGCTCTTTCGTGACACACGTAACAACATGGATATTTTACTTAGAAATAGTCGTGCGTTTGATACAGTACATTGCCCTACAGCGAGATGCTTTTAATCTCCATGAACTATCGATTCACATGTAGCACTAAGTTATAAGGGCGTTTGAACACCTTACCGCACTCTCGACAGATGCTACTTTTGACTCATTCAAAATACGGCTTCTTTCGTGATCATTAATGTTAACTCTTTGATATAGTGCCCACAATAGCGAGACACACCAATCAGATAATTTACATGCTTCGTGTCATAGTGAAGTCTAAAACGCGCGTTCGCGCCAGCAAACCAAACCACACGACGATTCACTGGACCTGCTACTATGGTGCATGTCGTGCTCAACACGATTCAAGAATTCTTGCGGAACGTTTTCAGTGTGCAAAGATTACAGTGAATTAGTTCGGATACAGTTTCGGTGGGTTTCTGCATGAATTGACTGCGATTCTGTTGGTGCATTTTGAAACACCCCACCTTCTGTATGGCAAAAATGTACAGAGAACGTTCCTTTGCACCTTTTCGTGCCTGACAGAGGTTTATTTTTTTGTTAAAGATAGCATTAACCTATAGCCAACGATAATTTAACGATTATTATGTTGTGACAGTGGGCCACAGTCTTAACACTGCCTCCTTCTTTGAGTGAACACGGCTCTTTGCTCGTGTTTATATTAAATGCCATTTAATTAGTTAAATCGTTTTATTCCGACATTTGTGACACTCCGGTTGAGTTCAAATGTAGAGTGGCTCTAATACCGTGCAGATATGATGCCTCTAGGTATTGGCTGAGCGGGACAGGCCTTTTTTTTTTAACATTATAATGCGCGAAACTGAAGGCGCATTTCTAGACGCCGATCGCAGCTGCGGTCGGGAGAATGCGCAGGTAAGTTGGCAATTAAGAAATCCCAGTTGCGACCTGAATTCAATCACCACCATGCACATCATACTTGATTTAAAAATGATGTATTACCTTAAGGCTAGCATCTTTCAAAAAGTGTATGATAAAGGTATACATTATGAACCTCAAAGTAGGCACACTATACAGGTCTATATAGACATTCTTTATGTTTGTACTAGTTTATACACTAATACAGCACTTTGGCCAACCATACTTGATTGAAACACTATACACATTTCACTACCATTTTCATACATGGAAAAGCCCAACTATTACAAAGTACAAGATGACAAATTACCCATGTGTGAAAGTTCTTGCAGTTTCGCCAATTTATCTCATTTCACTATTACAAAGGAAAGTAATTCATGACTCACAAGCACCAATTGATTTGCAATGTTACACAATTGTCAGGGAACCAAGCATGCCTTACACAAATTATTGGTTTGTGCTCCGCAATTTACTTCCAAGTATCCCTAAAAACAACAGAAATGAGACTACATTTAGAGTATGAGGTTATTTATTTCAGAATCCTGTGGGGAGCAGATTGATGTTATTGTGGCGAAGCAAAAACAACAGACTTCTAAAAAATTTCAAAATACAAACACCACAAAAAGACTTATTGCCCTCATAGGAATCCACAGTGCACACAACCTTTAAGGAGTGCCAATTCATGCGGCATGCCAAGAGATGGTTATTTGTGGACGGTTTAGCAGGCAACTGATTAACTCAGCCAAACACGACACCACTGTGGTAGACTCCCACTTGAAAGGCAATCATTAATATTAAATTTTATACACCACAAAACCACATTTTACAACAAATGGCCACCTATCATGTATAGGCCCATGGACTTCAAAACATGCTACATGACATTTCAAAATGCAAAGTTAAAACTCTGAATGTCATACTCATTATTTTGACACAGTTGGGTTTATCATACCCAAATAAATTACATATAACAATCAAATTCACCTTGTTTGACAATGAATATGTAAATCAATCCCACTCCAACTGTAACAGACCATACATGCAAATGTGTTTGGCAATTAAAAGTGCAATCTAACCCAACAATTAGCCAAGCTCGTGTGCTCAACTTTCTGAACCTCGACCAAACCCGACCTGTTAGTTGCATCATAACCCGATTTACGCACCTGGGTCTGGGTCTCACGCCATCACAGGCTCTGGGCAGAAGCTCAAAATTTCTTATAATTACATCCATAATTACAAAAGTTATCCAAGATCTCCGTTAAACTCTTTTTTATACCATACGATTCTCAATTTACTATAAAATTTGATATAATAACAATAATATCAAAACTGTACCTGATAGCACTACACGATCTCTTTACGCGCCAACAGTTCAACACATGCACAGGGTTCAATGCCACTTACAACAAATAACAAAATCAAATTGTAATAAAAATCATACACTTTCATTCAACACGGAGTATACCGTAACCACTACGTTGTCTCAGAGGCCAAACACTTGCAATTTTGATATATTAAAACTCACATTATCTCAAATCCATCAACTCACAACGAATTCATCTTTCACCAAAGACAAAACTCACACTTCAAATTACACCCTGCTCTAGACTATAATCGGTCCATCAATATAACAGCCTAATCTACCCCTCCACAAAAAAACTTGCTCCACCCATACACCTACCCTTCCACATAAAAAAAAAAATGAGCAGCGCAAAATCTATCTATACAAGCATGCTGACAGTTGCAAGCCAACTCAGGCCGGAGGAACGGTCAGACGACATCTTCTGCAATACGGAACAAATTTAATCTCCATGCCCTAAAGTTAATCTGTATTTCCCCCCCTCAACGATACTCACCAACTCTGATATCTTGTCCCCAAACCTAATTACCCCACCAATATTAATCCGACTACCCTACTAGTACGACCCTTTAACTCACCCAAATCGCCACATAACTCAGCATCTACTTCCATCTCTCAGAACTCGACTAATAATAAACTCTCAACCTTTAGGCAACTACACTTCTTACCACAAGCTCCACATAATACAACCAAATGAACAACATTACTTCCAACTTCACAGCATTTTTAATACCTATGGCCAACCACATACGTACAGTATGCGACCCAAAGTGCATGACAATGTTACAGTGTTCTTACAGGTGGCAATCAACATACAGGTGCCTATGATAAGTACTACTACATGTAAGATTTTACAATTTCAAGCCACATTTAAGGCACCAAAAATGTAGTCAACCTTGCTTGATTCAGTGTATCAAACTTGCATCTCTTTATGAGAAAATTTTAAGCAACATCATACCACATAAATTGTGCACACTTGTGATTTTGTGCTTTTTGCAACTCACTCTTTTTGCACAAGAAAATCCCAATATTAATAGCCTGATCAGTTCACCTGATATTTTAGTTATTAAAATCTAATCAATTAAAAACTCAAAGATTTTTCTCATCAAAAACAACCTCCCAATCTATCCCTTTAAACTGCATTGTTACCCTCGACATAGCAAACATCACATTAGTTACGAAAATTACAAATGACTAATCTTCCTCAGTGTTACCTGCCATCTGAAGTGTTTACATAGCTTAACTTCACAAAAACATGAATTTGATCAATTTTTTGCAAGATTCCAAGCCCCCAAAAATGCTTGTCCTTGAACCAAACTCTTCACAAATTAAAACCCATCTCTAACTAGACTCCACCCCTCATAAATTAAGTCTGACCACTCACTAAATGACCCACCGCCAAATCAGATGGCAACAACTGAATTTCAATGTGCTTCCACACCAAACTCATACTCAATTAAGACCAACTGGTATACCATTGCTGCTGCCTGATCATTGGGGAAAAAGACCAACTGTAATTTCTTACTCCAATAGTACAACATAAAACTACACAATTCAATAACATATAGATTTGTTGCTGGCAATTCAACCTCAATGTGATTTGCAACCCCCCTCAAAACAATTACAATTGCAAGACAACCTAATTTTCTCTACCCCCCAAATTTGATGTCAGCACAATGTGAAATGCAACTTCTATCAATCCTGCACATCAAACTTATAAACTGCCAAAGCATCACCAACCCAATTTGAACCTATACCTCTGTTACCCCCCCTAAGTTTTACCAAAGTCAATCAAAAATCAATTCCCAGGCTGATAGCAAAACATAATCAACTTCCTAAATCCTAAGTTACAGCATGTGTACAATGTACTCACACCAATTACATAATACACACTTTTGCTGGCCAGCATTTCAATAATAATTCCACACAAAACGAGGGTCTCAGTGCGCTCTTGTCCTGTGGGTCGCTGTCAGTAGTGCTTCCTACTCTAAGCAAAATGTGCTGAGTCGCGAAAAGTCCGAAAGAGTTCTTACTTCCATATTTGAATTTACAATTTTGAGTCCAAAATGATACGGTCGTACTATACCGAAAGTTGTCAAAACGATGCTAGTTCAATCGTGCGTCGTCAACCACTTATCGTTTCCTTTACATTCTCAATCGGTCCTTGTCCCTTCATCATGTGGCTTACAAGAAATGGATGAAAAAACAACAACAAGAGAAAAATCATAATTGTCCAGCGTGGCTCTACAAAGGATGAAATAAAACATACTGCAAATCAAAGTGGTCCAACTCGACAACAACTTCCTTCACAAACGCCATGGCTAACTTTTTTCTACTGTCCATATCGTCGATCATTATGTCCTCGAAGTCTGCCACATTGTCGGGTCTGCAATTGTTTTATCGTCCTACTGTCCTAGTGTTGTCTTCTGTCTTACTATCCATCTCGTTGAAGCTATCCTCTACATCTTAATCGCTTCCTTCACTCAGTCATCTCGTAATAATGTCTGTCTACGTTGCGTTACGCTCGATCTGCCAAAAATCTGAAAGAGTTTGCACGCCTTGGCCCCAGACTGTTTGGGCCATGTGATCGCAATAACCAATCAGCTCCATAGAAATTCCGGGATTCCCCTGTTGTCGCAAGAACTTGTTACTTCCTGTGTAAGTGCGTATCAGGTGCGAAGTTATGCTTAGTCGGCGCATTGATCTCTGCTTTGATGTGATACCGAAGATGCTGGAGAAAGGTTAGCAAGGGAGCCCCTATGTAGAATTCTTGTTTTAAGTGCTTGTATTTTCTGAGATAAACCTTACCACAGTATTTACATGAGGATTTTGACTCTTTTCCAAAAGTTCTTCACTTTTGTTTGTACATTTTTACCAGGTGGTAAAACGGTCATTCTTAGTTGGTGAAGGTTTCTCAGCGCAATTTAGAGTTTGACTCTCCTGTCCGCAGAAAGTATATCTTATGGACGAGTTTAACGATACACAGTTTGAGGGCCTTTTGAGATTGTCAATCGCTTTTTGTCGTGTCCTTTGCAGCCGCAGCTCTATATTGCGCTCATCATTTTGAACATGTTTTCTCTGTGATACTCTCTGGCATGGTCTTGCTATCGGCCAAAGTCGATATTGACATCAACGGGCAACCTTCGCTGTTGCGTCTCTTTAGGTACGTAATTTCTTTGAGGTTAGCATCCTCAGTGGTTTTGCAAGCCATCTGTGGTTAATTTTTCTTCTGTGCTGACAACCGTATTGGTGTTATCTTCAAAAAATGAACATTGCCGTTGTTCCTTCCTTTGAACGAGGTTGATAATGCATCTGTTTATCAGCAACCGATCTTTGCTGCGAATGATCAGTCTTTGGAGAGGACTGTTTTTCTATTGAATTGTCATTAGTTCTATCCGTATGTTTTCACATTGATGTTGTTTCTCTGTCTTTGGTAGTTCTAGAACCTCTCCTCAACAATTCCTTTATCTGAGGTAATTGAACACAAAGCATTGCGCCTATTTGCAGGATTTGAATATTGCCGTTGGTTCCCCAGTCTTCCAGCAAGTCTTGTATGCTGCTGTTCATCAATCTTTTGAGATAACTGTACATCTTCTTGCTCAATAACGGCGCGATCAGTTCGTAAGTCTTGCTGGTGTCTTTCACACTGATCAGACTTGATGAGCTCTTTGAGTGCCCCACCGATGATTCTGGAAGTGTTTAAGTTTTGAGCCATTTCTGCTAGAACAAGTGGTCGGGCGAGGCTTTCTACAAGTCCACACGTTTTAGCTGCGGTAAGCAGTTCTGGAAAATCATCAAGTTACTGTGTTATTCTGTTCGTTTAATAACAAGCGGTAACAGGCGGTATGCGTGTTCTAGATTCTGGTCTTGTGTCAGCATCACATCGTCAACGAAATAACTACTGTAACTACAAATAAACAAGTCATTTTGAGAATGGTAAATAATGTAATAGAATACACACACGGTTAAGGGGGGTTCTATGGTTTGAAATTGAAAAAAAAAAATCTACGAGCTTAATGAATATATCATGGATAGGAACGTGTAAACGTCAGATTTTATTGCCTTTTTGGTTTGAGGTAAATATGACTTCCGTTCAATTTCAATGTTTCGCTTTAAAAGCAGCACGTCTCGCATTTTCGATGCATTTTGTGTATACATTTGTATGTAAAAAGTGCTCACCCTGTGATTTTTAAGCAAATATAATTTGTTTATATTATTATGATCACATATTACAAGCTTTTTCAAAAATTAATTTATTAAAACATTAAATTAAATTCTTTGGCATCAAACAACCGAAATTTTTTCAGGCTCGACAAAAGCATTTCTTATTTATTTCTTTATTCTCACTCACCCAGTGATATTTAAGACAAGTATTTTTAAAATACTTTAACCCATTAGATCATCCCATTTGGACCAAAATGCACTAAAATGTAATAACATATTTTAAAATAAATGAACAATTACTACCTTACTTCTCAAATTTGGGCCAAATTAATAGTTTATTTTTGGTGCAATTTTTATCATTTTCGATTACATTCGCTTAATCGTCTCAATGGTGAAATCGGATTGTATGAACGGGAAACGAACGTACTCAAAACCGAAAGGTCTAATTAACACATGAATTTGGCACAGATATCAAGCATCCAAAGGGCCGTGAAACCATGGAGCTGAATATTTGAATTGGGGTTTCAATTTTGAATTATGGCATGAAGTTTCCTAATTGGTCAGCCTTGTTACCATGGCAACCATATCAACAAAAATCAAAAAATGGTTTTCTGCGCCTATGCCATGCCCTGCTCCCCAAGTATGGTGTAAGCAGTTGAGTTCCCGTGTTTAGCCAATCTTGAGGCGCTGTTCAGTACCATGGCAACACGATCACCACTGCGACGACGACGATGATGATGATGAATTGCTTTAGCGGTTAATGGCTGAATATTTTAGCTTCGAGTGCATTGGCAAAAAATTCAATGCACGCGCGCTCAGTTTGACGACGACTAATGGCACAAGCCCTGCAGGGGCGCGTGCCATTATGAGTCTGGTCAAACTGAAACAAGTGCATTTTTTTTGCCAATGCCGAGGAAACTCAAAATATGCCAGACATTAAAGCGGCACTGGCACATTTTCACAAAATATGAAATTCTTCATTTGCTCTCAAATGATAGTCAATGCCATTGGAAGAACAAGAGATATATTTGTACACATAAAAATAACTACCCCAAAACAGATAGTGACATTGATCTGAGAGGAAAGACATCCAGGTAATTTGTAGGCCAACTTTAAGTTTTCCATAACGTTATCCACAAATGTGTAATATTGCATGAATATTTTTGACTCGTACTCACTGATATTAAAACAACAAAGGTTATATACCGGTCAAACAGTGTGCATAGCGTGGGAACGTGCATACGGAGTGCGTGTTCATGTGGTAAAAGAAAGCCAATTTTCGTCGCTGCTGAATTTACGTCGCCGCGACGTCAAATTATAAATTCGTTCTGTTTGCCCATAGGAAGCTGATTTGTCTTAATCATTTCGGGTGAGGGCTTTTGTAATATGAAAAGCTTTACAACCATGCAAATATCGATTTTGAAAAATCTTGAGGGCGCACTATTTTTCAAATGTGCCAGTGTCTCTTTAACCTAATTCATAAACGTTATTACAGCAGTACGGCACAAAAAATCTGAATACGTCATGAAATCTAATGCAGTAATGTTTTTGCAAAGTGAAATAATGCACAACACAACCGTCCATAAAATGAATCAATCCAACGTCGCGCGTAAACGTTCTAAGCACACCGCGTACGCTCATTTACATACGCACCGTGCAATGACAAATCTCAATGCAGTGCTTTTTCCAATCATATCTCTCCTCTTAAAATAAACGTCTATGAAATATGTTTAAGATTCTGTTACCCGTAGCAAGTCTTGTGGTTCTTAGGGGGCAAAAGCCCGTTCTGGGATAAGAAACGCGACCGTCGCAAGGATTTGTATTTTTGCCACTGAGAGCCCGAGGACTATAGGAATGGCATTGACGCGAGAGCGCGTGTGGTCCAGTGGGCAAAGTGCAGGACTCTTGATCATTAGAGCGTGAGTTCGAGCCCCGCCCCGTTGTCAAGTGCTTGTGTCCTGGGCATATCTTATTCTCAGTTGCCTCAGCCGATCCAATCGAAATCTGTGGAGCTGCTGTTATGGGGGATATACAATCTAAGTGCTCATAAGGATGTGCGCTTGGCCGGCAGCCACCTAGATGAAGCGAAAAGATTGTGGCGATTTCCTAATGGGCGGGTAATAAATAAGCACAGCGCTGATACTGTTTCCTTATCAAGCGCATATCAAAACTGATTATACTGTTATTTAAAAGAATTGAATGCTGCTTCAACGTCCTTTTGTCTTTAAGAATGGGACAACAGTGACAGTGGTGTCGATTTAACAAGGTTTTAAAAAAAATCCGTCATCGGATATAGGAGTTTTTTTTAATGGTTTCCATTGGTAAAAGGAACCATTAGACAACAAAATTCCTACACCGTTTCTCCGATTTTTCATGCGAAATCCTAAGTAAATGCCCGTTTCAAATTGTGAGCAGGGCGTTACTATCGGTGTAATTGCACACGATGCACAGCTGGGTATCCACTAGCGGATACCACGTGGAACGTGTCATAACTATAGTCGATTCGCGTTGATACGTTCGTCCCCCTGGGTTTCGTTCGTGCGGCCTATTCTCAATAAGAGTCGGAGAGGGGCTCTACCGAGAAAATGAAAGAATTCAAATGCACGTGCTACGCCGGATTATCTTGAGGACCTCGGTCCTGTTTCAATTTTCCGTGTCTGTCCTGTGAGTCACCGCAGTCCCCCGATAAAAACGTTCAATTTTCTCGATAGGCTCTATAGGTTCAGACCCCAATTACGATACATATTAAAACAAAACATAGTAACGGACCCTCTGAAGCAAAAACATCCATCCATAGAAACCCTTTGTTGCGGAGATATTGAGATTCACGTTTCATTTACTACATCTCTATGGTGGACGATAACGTTAGATCTCACGCAGTTTCAATTAGACAAGAAACTTAGTTAATATCTTTCGCAAGTCAGTCTGCTGTTAAATAGTCTCCACCGTGGGAAATGCTTCGGGCCCGCCGTACCGTTACTCGGATTACCTACTATCTGAATAGTATCCATTAGCGGGCAGCAAATGGAACATGTCCGATTAAATATACCCATTAACTACTTCTTCGGTCCCCAATTCGATATGTAAACAAATAGCCTTACTGTGTTTAATTTTTTTCTTTGGTATGGGAGTGAGTTGTAAAGGACAAGAGAGGATTTCCAGGAAAGAAAGAGCGCCCCAATTTTTCTCGAACCCCGGTTTTTTTACATATTGGAAGCTTACCAATGTATAGATCACAGCGAAGTGAATAAGCCGAATACGTAGTCTCTATGTAATAAGATGATGATTTAGTAATTTCTGTCGTGCACGACAAAAGTCAAAGCATGTTTTCTATGGGGAACCATTACGATAGCAGGCCAAGTTCAAAAACAATGGTTTGCGATTTTGTTTTGCAACCTGTTTGTGCCAATAAACCTAGAAACGTTCTCGGTAGGTGGTCTACAACCGATCGAGTGTAAATTGAGAGAAATTTGTATCCTAAAAAATCTTCTCCGTCACTTTAAATTTAGTACTTCAAAATCAGTCAATGATGCTGTCATTTTTAAGCTTGTTTACTGTATTTTATTGTAAATTACATTGTATTTTTGTACAGCGAATGACAGTTGCTGTACAGGCTATATCAGCCCTAGTCCGAGGTTGCTCTGACTAGACACTCCATGTTGGGAGTTCGTGTTTTAAAACTATCATTTTCTCATAATCCATGTGTTGCCGACTATTATTTCCAATGGATGTGTAGTTTAAGTCAGTGTACTTTATGAGGATGTTTGGCGCCAATAACTAGTGCAAAATGAACTAGAATTTGCCGTTATCACATTGAATACAACGCATGCTCGTCCCAAAGTTTGTATCAGGCGGGTGACACTGTGTACAAATGCCCATGGACGATTCACAGGCGTAGTAATAGCGCCACCATTTACGATTAGTCACCTAATTATTTATGCAGTATGACGTAATCGGGAATGACGTTAGCGGCACAGCGCCACGTACGACCGGTGATCCATGAGTAACATATTTCATGCAGTATGCTTCCACTTCGTTGATCGAGTGTCCTATCCCAATTTATTTAGGAGAGCTATGTTGGGTTGGGCGAACCGATATCAAATACATTTTACGCCAGAGGGTGTTTGTTTTATTTTTGAGCTGCGAAGCAAGCTCCTACAAATCGCCCAGAAACTCTGTTAGTTAGTGTGTGCATTCGTGCGTCCGTTCGTTACGGTAACATTAAAATGATGTATCCATTGATGTTCAATTTACAGCTGTCCCGGTAATTTATTTCGAATATGCACGAACACGCTTATTTTCGCTGATTATCAATAATAAAAACTATCGGGTTGGCGGACGCTGTTTCGGACCTACCGAGGTCAAATTTCTATATAAAACGGTGGAAGAGAGGTGATTCCAGTCAACGGTTGGTGGAAAAGGCAGAAAAGCAGAATCGGCAGAAAAGTAGAATGGCCAGAATCGGCAGAAAAGTAAAATCGGCAGAAAAGACAGAAAAGTAGAATGGACGGAATATGCAAAAGAGGCAGAAGAGCAGAATGGACATGGCAGAATCGGCAGAAAAGCAGAATGGGCAGAATCGGCAGAATGGCAAAATATGAAGAATACCCGGGTAGCATAATAGCAAAATACGGCAGGGTGGAAACACTTTGGTTTGGGTTCAACACGATCTTGGCAGTTTTTAATTTTTTTCCCTTGTATATGGACCCCTGATTGTCAACAGGAAAATGCATTGCATACGAAAGTACGTGTATTCCTTTAAACATAGCAACTGCGTGTTCTAGATTTAGGTACAGTTGCGAGACATTCTCAAACAAACGATAGGCGGTATGGGGCTTACTTGGTAGCTACATGTTCAGAAAAAAGTACCGAGAATGAAGTAAAGATTATTAAAAATAAAACAAAAATTAAAAACAAAACACACAAAAGCAAACAAATTGCATGTTAAAAAAATCAGGAAAATAATACAACAACAATAAACAAACAAAAAAATAAAAATATAAACAAAAATTGCGGAAGAAAGAAAAAATCTAAATGAAAACGCTGTATATTCTGCTAGTGCTACTCTGCGTTTTTGCCTATCCTAAAGGTCCGTTCATACTTCCACTGCACTTCATTGCTGTGCAGTAAATTTAAGGTCCGTTCATACTTCCACTGCAATTCAGTTGCAGTGCTGCTGCATTGCCTATATATCGACCACTTTCTGCTACAACTTGATGCAACCCACTGCAACACAAGTTAAAACGAATTTAACTTTGTTGTAGTACTGCATTGCAGTATATCAAGGCAATGCAACGCACTGCACTACATTGCAGTGGAAGTATGAACGGACCTTTACTGCAATGTTCCATCACTTCCGCTGCACTCCTAATCGAATCGATTTACTGCAGGTCAACCTAGGCCACTGCAGGTCAATAAATTTAACTTAAAGTCTGACTCAGAAATTTCGAAATATAATTTTTGTCTGTAATAATTAGAAATATTTGCTTAGAACTAAAGATAGCCACCCAAAATGCCCAATTCCAAATGTTGAGAGGAATCGGGTTTGTCGTTTTGATGCAGCGAACATTTATCTATTCCATATAGTCCCATAGGATAGTGTGTATAACAAAAATTCCGGATCCGGAAGTTTAACACACAACTGTGATTTTCCATATGAAGGACGTCGATTTGAGCTTAGCTTTTTGCACACAGTGATTAGTATGTGTACAAGCATTATGTTTATGCAAAAAACACGATTTGTCAGAAAAATGAGGGCGCCCTCCTCAGGAAATCGCTGAGTCAGCCTTTAATTTGTTGCAGTACTGCATTGCGTTGCTGCACACTGCGAGTGATTACAGTAACGATTTTGGTAGGCTGCATTGCAATACTGCGCTACAATGCAGTGACGTATAAACGGACCGGACCTTAATCCTGCCCTTCAGTGGCGTAAATTCCTTTTTACATGGGGGGGGGGGGGGGGGGGTTTTTTTTTTTTTTTTTTTTTTTTTTTTTTTTTCTGACACGATCCGTTACTAGTACATGTGCGCGCAAAACGTGATAAAATTGCCATTTAGAACATAAAATCGTTAAATGTAGTTGTAAGTAGAACAAAGTGCTCGCAAAGCGTGTCATTTACCATTTTTAAACTATTAGGTAAAATATGAGATTATTTTGGTCAATCGGGCGTTAACATTAAGGGGTGATTGTATTAACTACCCCCTCTCATCATATATATATATACCCGAGTCAATGCCTATGCTGCCCTTTCTGCCTGTCCATTCTGCTTTCTGCTCATTCTGGTTTTCCGCCCATTCAGTCGATTTTGCTTTTCTGCCCATTCTGTCCCTTCTGCTTCTCTGCTCAATCTGCTATTCTGCTCATTCTGCCCATTTTGTTTTTCTGATCATTCTGCTCGTTGCTCATTCTGCCCATGTTGTTCTTTCTGCCCATTCTGCGTTTCTGCCTTTTACACTAACCGAACGAGCAAGATTCAACCAATTTGCACGCGATAGTTTTTGACCACCACTCATGCTCCAGGAGCAGGTCTCCCTCACTAACCTCAAAGGGCAGCTATTATTTGGACTGCGAGGGCGCTTTCCCAAAAAGTATATATCGTATGAAAAGTTTTAAATTTTAACTGGTGGGTCATCATCAGAATTGTTGATGCAGCATTTTCTGAAGATTAGAGCTGTGTAACACTTACCATTTTCCCATGGCATTAATTTAAAATTTGACGAAAACACTCCCATTGGAATGTACAGGGGTCAACGAACTTTCTTACCTGTGGGTTTCAATGGAGGGCATTTTTATGACATTAAAAAGCCTACAGTTGTAAAACCGCAAACACCACGCAAGTCAAATTTTCAGCATGTGTTCATAATAAAACTCTCTTAAACTTTTTGAATGTTAAAATCACCATATCAATTGGATGCGCATTTTATGGGAAAGCGCCCTCAGAGGTCAATTTTAAGTAAAAATGGCATTTTCAAGAAAACGAAAGGCTATGGTGGGATGAAAGTTGCATAGCATGATTCCTAATACCCCAAAACATGGGTATTGCCACTAAAATTAAGCAAATTGTACAAAAAATAGTTGAGTTATGGTCAAAATAAAATTTTTGACAATTTGGCGGCCATTTTGGATTTTTCGATGGGGCACCCTGGTTTTCGTACTTTTTTCATTTTTTTCTTCGAAAGTGGGATCAGAGTGATTAAAGTCATCAAATGAGCCTGTGTTCGAAGTGATCTGAAACATTGATCTTCTATAGCCCACCGCTATTATTAGGACATTTTATTACATTTGGTAGAGTCATTCCATATCTAACATATGTTACCCCTAACCGTATATGTGACATGGGACGTTTTAAAACACGTTTTTAAAAAGGTCTTATAGACAAGATTACTAGACAATGAAAACCTTTGCCAAAACGTTTTTAAAAACGTTTTTGACAAGGTCTTATATACGAAACGTTAATAGACGAATCCAGAACCTAGTCAAATAACGTTTATAACGTTTTACAAGCTCTTATAGACCAATCGAATGGCCAATCCGAACCTACTAACAACGTTTTAAAAGCGTATTTATCAGGTCTTATAGACGAAGATGAAATAGATAATGAGAACCTTGCCAAAACGTTTTTAAACGTTTCATTCCACGGTCTTTATAAGACGAAGACGTAATAGACAATCTAGAACCTACCAAAACGTTTTTAAAAACGTTTTGTGTTTGCTGGGACATACGTCTTGTAAAAACGTTTTGTAAAACTTTTTGGACGTCCATAGAACTGTGCTTGCAATTTTGCGGCAAATGTTTAAGTCAAAATTTCGACGTTCTGTAACGTTTTTAAACGTTTATTATTCAGACGGAGACGTAGCGGACCTAATAAAAACGTTTTGTGAGCGTTTATTAAAGACGAAGACCGTAGCGGACCGAAGGAAAACGTTGTGTTCAACGTTTTATTAAAGACGAAGACGTAGCGGACCTAATAAAAACGTTTTGTGAACGTTCTGAAACCGTTTTGTGTTTGCTGGGAGGGGATCAAGCTGCATCCAATAAGAGTTACGACAAATGACTTAACATCATCATTTTAATAGGCCCACCCTTATATAAATTGATTTATTTTTTTATAAAGTCTCCAAACGGGCTCTATTTGAACCCTAACCTCGTTCAAATTGACCAACACAGTAAGCCCATTTAAAGAGGCAACAATCGGTTCATACACATTACCGTCTTTAGGTAATTTTTGCGTGGATTTCCACGCGTGCATTTTAATTACCCCTAAAGCCTAGTCCCAGCCCCATGTTAACCATGGACCCACCCTACCCTAATTCTAACCCTACACCTAACCGTATCCCGAATCTAACCTTAACCCAACCCTAACGCGCCTAACTCAAACTCTACCCTAACCGATCGCTAACCCTAACCCTATGTAACCTAGCTTTATCCCTAATCCTAACCCTAACTCTTAATCACCACTCCTAATTCGTAATTCTACATTTAACCCTAACCTTATCCCCAGCAATTATCCCCAACCGTGTGAAAGAGAGTGGTAGCGAAATGAACCTATAGGATCATTCGGTGCCGCAGATTTGGTCATTTTTCGTTTTTTTGATGCTGGTAAGTGGATAGGGGGGGGGGGCGAAGCTTGGACATGAAATTCCGCTTACTTGAGTTTGTGGTTTGCATCCCCTGCTTGGTGTTCAACATAACTGTTTTTTCAAAATTTCTCACTCTTCGACGCCATTAATTTCATAAAACTCTTAACACAAGGTCCACTACTGCCATTGGGCAGACCACATGCTCAATGTTGTCAAAAAGGCGCATTTCATCATTTTCTGCTGTGACTTCCCACTTTCAAAAGGCTATTTTTCCAAATCGGATGAATATAGCTTAATAATAAGTGCCTTTTTCTTAGAATGAATCAATGTTTAATGAAATAAAGAAAACTAAAAAAATGTGTGGTCTTACAGATAGAGCTCCCTTTGTGTAATGGTGGGTAGTTTCCGGTGGATAAGTAATAATTGTGTCGGGCGGCGTATTCATAGTCCGGGAACACTGGTGAACAATATGGCCATCGATGAGTTGACTCTTCACGTAACATTAGTTTCACTCTTTATTCCTTATCGTCTTGGAGCCCCGGACTATGGCTCCCGCCGGACTAGTTGGTTTCACACCGGTAAAACATACCGTCGATTGTAAGCAATTGGTGTGGCATATAGACTTGGCATGGGGTGTAGATATTGTTGATTGTCCAAAATTAATGTTAATATTAAATGAATATTGCATACCATGTTTTCTATACTTGGAACTCAAGAAAATAATTGAATCTACAAATAAATTCGGCCTCTTCGGAAGATACTGCGTGCTCGATATACGGCATGGGTTTTTACGTGGTCGGGTGAAAAAGTGGTGGCGCTATTCACAAGCCTGTATCTCAGAATTCTATCCTGTATCGGTATCAAATTACCCTTCTTTTTGAAGTTTTACAGCTTCTTTGATATGAAATATCTTCAAAACATCAAATTGCTGTTACGTGGGTTGAAAGTTTGAACTTATTTCAGTCTTTTAGCGTGTATTTCAATGGGAGCGTTGTTTGGTGGTGAAAACTGGAAAACTAAAAGGACAAATTACCCATTTTTAATACACATTTAGGCCACCCTCTACTTTAGGGGTTTATTATTTCCAGGCTGTACTCCTAAGTCCAGTTGTAGGCTTTTATTCCGTAAGAGACCTGTAATCTTTCAATGGCAGCTATAGCAATGACATACTAAAATCCCACCCCCTAAATAGAGATCGCACCACTGTCATGCATATCAAATTCACTAGAAGGCTAATGATTTACCTTTATCATCGTAACCCACTCTTACATGTTCGGACTGCTCGGTATAAAATCTACGTGCAATTCCATTGCAATATCTCAAGTGTAGCGTAGTACGTACGCTTTATACTTTTTGAGCCCGAAAACATTTCACTTGAATTCTATACCGGGGGGGGGGGGGGGTACTAAGTGGAAAGGGTAGGTACATATTGGCCGCCGATATGGGTCACCTTTTCACCCCTTACTCTAACAATGGGTCATTTTTCCCACCTGCTACTATATTGATGGGTCGATTTTTTAGGGCCTTACTAC
>JAMKCH010046347.1:0-53930 GCA_023653785.1 Ophioderma brevispina | reverse complement strand
TTTACATGATTTTTGGAAAAACTAAAAAAAAAAAAATCTGCTAAACTGAAAAATCAGGGTCGGTCGGGCCCGTAAAACCGGGTTTTTTATTTCCGTCGCCTTATCTACTGTATATGCTTGCATATGGTAAACATTACCACTTCTATATATCTAAAATCTTTGGCCGGTATTCACAAAAGCGGGTTAACTAAATATCCCATAGAGATAACGTTAATTTAACCCATGATTGTGGGATAAACCCTGTTTAACCCTGGGTTAAAGTTAACCCTGGGTTAAAGTTAACCCGCTTTTGTGAATACCGGCCTTAAAGTTTTGAGAAGTCCGAAAGTAGATTTCCATAATATGGCAACTGATATATATATATATATATCTATCACTCAAATTATTGTGTTGTGTGTTAAAATGCTGATCTGCTCTATTGGGTCATTGCAGAAATGGATTAGCTCATGTTACACAGTGATCGAAGTTCATCAGAAATTACAGCCCTGCACCAATGTGTCTGCAGCTTTTTATCATGCTAAAGCTACCCTTAAGAGATAAAAAAAGTAAGCGGACGTATGGTTGTTGCAGCCATAATTCCTGATGAGCCACTGTACAATATGGTCAAATCCATAAATATAAACGACTGGTTGTTTTGGGTCTATATACATGTTGATAGAAAAAGGAAAAATGTTATATTATAAAGGTGGGTGACCCAATTGACAACCTCATCCCTGCTTTATTCCAACAAAATTGAGATTTTGTTATTGGAAAATTCATATTCTTCTCGTAGTGAAATTATAGGCCCAAGAAATGTTTCCTTTTGATGTTATCAACAAAAATGCTTCCAAATGTGGTCGACCACATTAATTTAAACACACTGTCCTATTGGCCAATTTAGTACACGTTGCTTATACTAACTAAACAGCTTGACTGAATTAACTCAAAATTTGTAAATGTTTTTGGTTATATGCTAGCATGTCAGAGAGAAAACATGGAAAATTGGACCCTGATTGGGTCACCTTCCTTTAATAATAACTTTTATATTCCTTTGTTTTCCTCCCCTTTACATTATTGGCCCTGAAATAAAGAGTGCTTTTAAAGTATGCTGTTTAGTTTTGCAGCTGGATCTGCACTTTAATTAATGAATATTCATGAACTCTTTGGCATATCAACAAAGCATATCATTAATGCACTACTGACACTCAACTACCCATCTTTAAATTCGTTAGGGTGGTAGACCCTGATGACTTCTGGTGCCTCATGAATCCAGATATCTGAATATTGGTGAGGACTTATGAACTAATATGCATATATCCATGGGCCACATTTGAATAGGAACTGCATAATACTCGTTGACGAAGGAAAAGAAAACATTTGTTGTTGATAATCCTGCAAAGTTTTTTATACTTTCGTAAATGTACAAAAATCATACACGTTTGAATATTGTACTGCAAAGATAATTTTGCAGCCCGCTTTTTATACTAAGATTGTCAGCAGTTTATATGAATTCTACCCTCTTGTAAAATTTGTTGAGTAATTTGCTTTAGAAATCAAGCTTCATCTAGGTTCATGTATATATTTCCGTGTCCAATGAGAACAGCTTTAAAAGCATCACAAGATTTGTAGAATTTGTCACAAAATGCGTTACTAAGTGCATAATTATTTGTTCCTGGTCCAGGCTAGTGCGAGGTGAGTGTCATTCATCAACATGATCAACTTCAAATTTGTGTTTTTACTTTAGCATTTGAGCATGTACGGCATAGTGCCAAAGCCAAGGGCATGATGGGTAAATAATGGGAGGGGGATTCCCTAATAAATGAGAAAACAATTTTCTCAAGGAATTTTGCACTAAGTTACACCACATAAATGAAGTGCATGCGTCCGCAATCATGACAAAAATTTGATTATCAGGGTGCGAATTAGTGTTAGGCTATAGGATTTGCTTTGAAATATGCAAAAGTTGGAGAAAATGCCAATGGTATATTGCACTTCATACATACTTTGGAAAATAATTGATCTTTCCATACAGCATGTTAGCAAAGTTTAGCAATAGCAGACGATGAGTTTCATTTGGGGCCTCATTGTTTTGATAAAAAAGTATTTCCGGCATTTTATCAGCCTGCCGATACAGGGTCTGCCGTGGGAAATCCACCCAGCAACCAACCTCGTATCCAGGCGAGCACTTTCTGTTCTATTGCCGAATTAATCCCAGGCATCTGCTGATGAAATCGCTTACGTTTTTACAGCTGTTTAAGAATTGTCGATTAAGTGGCGAATGCTGTACATTGCATTCAAAAGAAATAAGAAAATGTTACATGTGACCTTATCAAATATCCATTGGTCAAGCTTGTCAGTCAGAAGCCTTGCACATGCCCCTTATGTGGAACACTTTGCTTTATAGTTATATTTTTCATTCTCTGTTACCTTTGTACCCAATATTGTGCTCTATGTATTTGCCATCACATCTATAGGCATGTTGGAGTATTGGGCGCGGCTTTTTTCAACTCTGGGAACTCCCCTTTTTGTATAGAATCTCTCTATTCCATGAAGGGGGCTTCAGCACATACCGACATAATAATGCAGCAGCGTAGGAAAGGACTAAGTTACCAAGGTACATGTAGATCTGAAAAGAGAGGATTATAGAGTACACTTAGTAACAGCTCTTGAGAAAGACTCAGGATGAGAAAAATTTGCTGGTGCAAAGTTGCTGTTAATATGTTAGGATTACAATTCAGAGACATTTATTATCCAAAATTTGTCATAGAAGAGAAATTAGTACACAATGGACATTTGTCTATACTACTAAAAAATAATGTCTGTATGTCTAGTCTGGCATTTCGTTATGCTTTGATGTTTGTTATCAGGGTTTCAGAGTGAACCCAAAGGTCATCCAGAGGCCAATTTAGGTCTATTTCCATAGAAATGCACTATACTAAAAATGAGATCTACCAGCGAGTGTGTCCAGCTGTGGGTTTTGTTATGCTTTGATAAAGTCTGACCTTTGTTTGCAGGGTTTCAGAGTGACCCAAAAGGTCAAAGGTCATCTAGAGTCAACTTTCTTAGAAATGCCTTATGACCTCCAAATTTGGTCAAAAGGACCGCTAACCTGAGCACAGAACAAAGCTTAGGTCAAACGTCACACACATAGGTCAAGTCTTGCACACATTAGCGATGCACTAGTTTTTAAAAGTTTTCATTTGTGTGTGTGTGTCATTGGTATATCAAGGCATTAATGAGCTACTGGGAGTGTTTTTTGTGTCACGTGCAATAATTGCAGGAGGTGACACCTACCGCTCTTTAATTCTGTCTGACCATGTGCTACCCAGAAGGAATTATGGGCGCAGGGTGGAAATAGAGTACAGACTTTTTCTATTGATGGATTTTAAATTCTAAGGACCTTAGCCAATAATTTCTGGAGGGTGTGCAAAATTTCGTTCAGTGGCATTTTCTAGAATTCCAATATGGCTGCCACCACACTCAAATTCATTAATATGGTCATACTTTTGCGCTCTATATCCAAGTTTTCAAGCACGATTAATCTACTGAACGGATACTTTATGTTATTCGATCATAATATTACCATCAAATCCTATATGGCCACCCAGAAATCCAATGTAGCCCAAAATTGTTAAATTGACCATAACTCATGAAGTTTTTGTGATAGAGACATATTTCCGGGCTTTTTACCCAGCAGAAACTTACATCTAACATTTCTGGTAGGTCAATATAGATGCCCCTTGCAAACCTTCATATGCCAATGGCATCAAGGGTCACATACAAAGGTCATATGAGGTCAAGTTATAAAATAGGCATAAAACAATAAATTGGCTTCATTCAAGAAGTAAAAGTCCAATAGCTACAGAACTTGGATCAAAGATGCACCTTGGAAATCTTCATATGATGAGATCAAAGGTCACATACAGGATTAAAGGAAAATGCCGAGTGAAAACATGTTCAATGTCCCAGATAAGAAAGTTAAGATGGCCGGTGTAAGACCACAGTTTTCTTTCGATCAAGAAGTTTTCATGGTGTTAACCTACAACAAAACTAAACAAAACTTCGGGATCAAAGTGAAACCAGAGGAAGATATTTCAGCCCATTTGTGGGGGGGGGGGGGTGGATGGAATGCAGAAGGGTGCAGAAGTCTATTTTTAAACCTTAACTTTTGTACCTACCCATTGGATTTTGTTTCCTTCAAAATTAGACTTGTTTCTTGATCATTGTATTTTAATTTTTTTTGTCTAAAAAACAATTCCGCCTCCATATTAGCTTTTTAAAGTATCCAACTTACCATAGTGTAGTCTGTATAATGAAATGGTGTGATTGTACTGAGATAATAGACATAGATAATCATAGGATGGAGGAGATATGCACAGTAGGTTAGCCTTGCCAATGGTCCCCAAGCTGCCCAACCTAGCAAGGCATTAACAGGACCTGCAAAGCAATCAAAGATGGCAAGAACTTGAAAAAGAGTTAAAATTGTTCCAATTATTGCTTGTAAATCCTGTGAATTAATAGCATTAATATAAGGGTAAAAGTGCATAAAATTGGTAAAGAAAAAGGCTTTCATAGCTTTATATTAAAGGGGCATTTCGTGGTCCACAGCCTCGTCCCCCCCCCCGACTTACCTAAAACAGGTTGAGATTTTTATATCATCTGAACCGTTAGCCTTAGTAATCCATGTGTGCCCAATCATACGTGCAAATTCGGTCGCGTCTGTAAGAAATTCGCAATTTTTGTATTTTCTGTCCGTAAAGTGACAGAAATTACAGCACAGTAGCCTATGGGACCGTGGCAAACGAGTAATTGCTCATAACACAAAACCTCAAGATCGGGATCAGCTCAAATTTTGAGAATAAGCTTTTCTCAAGGATATCTAGTGATCAATGAATAAAACAGAAGATGCTGGAATCACGAAATGCACCTTTAAGTTTTAGTCATAAACCATCAAAATTCAGTCTGGGAAGATTTCAAATATTGGCATATTTATCCAGTGCAAAATCTAGATTCCCACTGGAAAATATTTGCACAATCAGTTTCTAAACAAAGTAGTGTGGAATTGGTGCTTAAGATTAGAGTCTCTATTTTCAAAACAAAATAGTATTTTTATTATGAAAATGTTATTAGAAGCTGCTTCTTCTTGCGTATGAGGCAGCAGCTAAATATGCTGTGAACGGTGGAGCCAGCTCGCTGTTGATTGGTTGGGGTTTGAGAAGTCTATGTCCACCGGTGGACAAAAGGTAGGGCACTCATTGAGAATGTGATCCGCAGTCTGTGATGGAGAACCACATTGGCAGGCTGGCGATGGCCGCAGCCCCCATCGGTGCATATTGCTGTTGTAGCGACTGACTCCTGTGCGAATCCGGTTTAAGGCGCAGGTGACCCATTTCTTGCGTGGAAGATTGCTACCAGGTGGTAGTTCTGTCATAGGTGTAACAGTGAGTTGATCTGGTCTTGAAGTATCTAGCCAGGCAGTATTCCATGTCTGTAAGATGTTGAATGGGGAGCTGGAGAGTTTAGCAGCGTGTCGACAGAAAGGTCGACGAGAGCACAGTCTCTGTCTGCCCAGCTGGTGTGATTCTTTGACAGTGTTATGCATCAGGTGCTTGTTGTCCAGCAGAGCCTTATTCACTAGTTTGTGCGTGTGGTGTTCTCTCCGAAGCACTGCAGGTGCAATGCCTGAAAGCATTGGTAGAGACTCAGATGGAGTAGGACGGGGCAACCAGTAATTAGAATGCTAAAACTACACTGCAGTATTAACCGGATTTCAAAACTATTTGAAATGTAGATTTTGCAATGGATAAATATGCCCATATTTGGAAATTACCCAGACAGAAATTGAAGTGAAATTCATACCTCCGTATCCAGTTGCACATGCAATGCAACCCATGCTACAGCTGATGACCAGAGTGTCCTGGACACAGTGTAGTAGAAGACAGCTTGTGGCTGGTTTGATATCTGCCATGATATGTTCCATACAGACAATACACCATACCTAAACCGGTGGCAATTGCATAGCACCATCCCAGAATAGTTACTATCTGAAATGGTAAATGATGTTAAGATGTATATATTTTATAATATATAGTATATATAGATATATATGTGTGTGTGTCCACACAAATTATTTACTAAATGCACATTTTTGTGGGCCGTCAGCTATAGCTGGAGGACCACTTAGCAATCCGTTGTGCATGTGTGTGTAGATGTGTGTGTGTCACTAAAATGTTAAGTTTTTTTTTTTTTTAAATTGACCTCAATTGAAAAGTTGAAGTTCAATTGGAACCAAACTTGTGTCATAGGTGTACCATGGGATCCCTCATTATGTTGATGAGGTAAAGGGTCATGTTAGGTCAAGTTGAAAAATATGCTAAAATGTTAATTTTTTTTTAAATTGCTTTTTTTTAAATTGACCTTAGAGGTGCAACAAGAGATTTCAAATGACAGGTGTCCCTAAAATATATGAAAATTATGATTTTTGCACTGGTGTAAAGCTTTCTATCGCAAATACCCCATCTGAAAGGATTAAGCTGACAACTATTTCTTTGATACCAAAATTGTGAAATATAGGAGCAAATACGAAATTCAGCCTATATTTTCTATTGAAATATAAGCATATACAAATCGCCTTTTTCCTTTTAAGTTATTTCTGTGGCCAAATAAAAGGTAGGGAACTATTGCATGTCTAGTCTATATGAAATCACCACATCACAGAAAATATGGACGACTTAATGAAATATCTCATTGCACCTTTAATTGAAAAGTTCAATTGGAACCAAACTTGTGTCATAAGCTTAAGTGTACCATGCAATCCCTCATATGTTGAGGTCAAAGGTCATGTGCCAAGGTCAAAAAGCATGTGAGGTCAAGTTAAAAATAGGCTAAAATGTAAAATTGACCTCAATTGAAAAGTTGAGGTTCAATTGGTCCAAAATTGTGTCATAGGTGCACCATGGCATCCCTCATGTTGATGAGTTCAAAGGTCATATGCCTATGTCAAAGGTCATGGAGCGGCCCACAGCTTATATTCTTTGAATATAGTGAGCGCGAGAACCGCGAAATTGTAGTTTCGTTTATTTCTTTGTTTGTGTTTGTTGTTGTTTTACCGGAGGCATTCTCCAGGAACGTCCATGCAGCCAGTAGAGAATGTACCCAGTCACCATACCAACTAGGTAGCTGTTTATTCGAGTCCACGGCTTGATGTATATAAAATCGTCAGCACCGGCTACAGTGTTATTATGGAAACTCCTGCAAAACAAAAGACATGGCAAAATTAGGCGAACTTGCACTAGTTATTTACACCCCTAATAAACTATAACTGATATGTTGCATGCCATGCTAGTACTAATACCATGAAGCTGTTACACGAATTCAAAGAAGATAATACCTTGAAAAGCAACAAAACACATGCCCTTAATCACATTTTTTTTTTTTTCACTTCCATTTTACGAGTACATTTTAGTTCTTGTGTTCAAGGACGGGATAATACGGAGACTTGTACTCAAAGTTAAAATACATAAAGTTATAATAATTATTACGTTGCATACGGCTGAATTTAGTTTTAGTTATGAAAGTGATCAAAAGAGTAAAAAGTGGCGTGGTGTTATTCTTTCCTAATTAAATAATACGTATTTTATAATTAACATTTATCTTGACAGGATAATTGTGCATTTCGTTGTTTACATTTTTGGTCTATTTCAAATTTGGTCAAGTATTGAACATGTAATCATAGAGGCCTGAGGGTATCTTGGAACTTACGGTTGAAAGGCGCCAGGAGAGAGATCATATTTCTTTGCTATCACCGCGTTAGAGGTGAAACATACTGCCATCAATGCACTTATAACACAAAATCCAATTGTTTTATATCTGAAAAAAAATATTGAAATTGCAACCACAACAATATAGTCATTGCATATAGAGATCCAAAGCAGATGGTTGACATTAAAATTCACCTCCCAACAAGGGCAAGGAATAAATCCGGGAATGCTTGGAAAATCATCGCAGTCATTTTTTCTTGACCCTTTTGCAACAAGACCATCTGTTTAGAAGATAAGACCCACTGGTGGTCTTTTTTAAGTCTTCGATGACAGGCGAATGTTTGAGTTCCACGAATAGTTACGAATGCCTACTGTTCGTGTGAAAAAGATATACTTTCAAGATTATTATAATAATAACGGGCATTATATTACAACACTAAAACATTAACTTAGGAAACTACAGTTAAAGTTCATAACCAACGAAGATGTATACACAATAAGAATTAAGTATTTAGAAGGAGATGACCTATATGCATGATTCTAGCAGAATGTGATGGAGCGAAACTCAATTCTATGTATGCGAGGATCAAGTAAATGATGCAACCCGAGAGAATTATTAGACAAAATATTTTGGCGAAACCTCAGAAAAACTGGTGGGAGAAAATGGCGAGCATTGAATTGAATAAAGATAAAAAATACATGGTCTCGAATCCGGTCCTCCCGCTATTTTGGTGGGCTTGAGATTTACCACTGGAAAACAGAGGACTGTGTTTACATATTCCTGTGTTTACATATTCGTGGATACCAGAGAAACGAGCGCTAATGTATTTCAGTCTTTTAAGAGTTTCTGCTAGAATCATATAGGTCATCTCCTTCTAAATACATAATATCTTATAAATACATAATATATAATTACGGCCGCTTGGACCCCACACGCACGTGCGCTCCCCAATAAAACCAGCGTACAGGTTCGGCTCGAATCTTGCGGCAGTGTTTTGAACCCGTTGTAATTTAGCAAAAAATGTGTCTGGGAGTCCGTATAGCAGGTAGTTGCAATAGTCTAATCGCGAGATAACAAACGTGCGTACAAGCTTCTCCGCTGTTGTTCGATCAAGATATTTTCTGAGCTGTCCAATGGTTCATAGCGCGAATGATTCAGTTTGACAGAGTTTGTGTATGGGCAGTCATCGACAAATGTTGGTCAAAATGACTCCCAGATTACGGGAAGCATCTGATGGAGAAATTGCAGTCTTCCCGATGGAGACGGGGTTTATTGGAAGATGATTGGATCTGTTTTCGTGAAACGAGACGTCGCGTGCATTACCTCTGTCGTACAGTCATTCAGCTTTAGCTCATTTCTCGAAATTCATTCTTTAATTGACATCAGCAATACAACACTCTCGACAGGAAATCGCTGTATTTCTTTCTTCAGAAAGAAAGGAATAATGCATATGTGTGTTGTCCGCATAAGAATAAAATGCCGAGTTAGGCCCGAGATAAAATCTTTTCAAGCTGGTATGCTGTACCATTGTAAATTTGGACCACGGACCCTTGCGATACACCGTATTTCAGTGTGTGCATTGCAAAGAGTTACTTTCAACCACGACTGAAAGCCTCGATCAGAGATGAATTCAAACGACTGCAACGAGGTACCACTAACAGCGTATCTAGCTTGCATTCGTTCAAGAAGCGTGTTATGATCCAGGGTATCGAACGCAGCCGACAAATCAAAAAGTACAAGAACAACTTCCTTCTTGTCATCAAGTTCGCACAGAAGATCATTTTGAAAACGCAGAAGAGCTGTTTCAGCGCTACATTTAGGTCGATCATTCGATATATATAGGCAAACTGGTGGCATGCATACAGTCCATTAGAAGCAAAAGTGTTCATGTTTCATGTTACTGGCTGCATACAATGCATTCATTCAGCTTGGAAATGAATCTCAAATTCGATACTGGCCTATAGTTCGTTAGCACGACCAAGACCGGTTTTCTCTATGATTGGTGTTACGCGAGCAACCTTCTTACAGTCGAGAACATGTCCCATCCTCAGAGAAAAGTTGACCATTTTTGTCAACATTGGCAGGATGTAGCCAAGTGCTTTTAACCACGTACGCAGGGGATCCGGGGCACATGATTTAGAAGGCATGTCAATCACATGTTAATCTGACCTCCTGTTCAGCAAGTTCTTGAAACTAGCAGAGAGGAGCAGGGCTGTCACGTTTTTCTTCAGCGAGAGTTCTTCTTCTTGCGTATGAGGCAGCAGCTAAATATGTTGTAGACGGTGGAGCCAGCTCACTGTTGATTGGTTGGGGTTTGAAAAGTCTATGTCCACCGGTGGACGAAAGGTAGGGCGCTCATTGAGAATGTGATCCACAGTCTGTGATGGAGAACCACATTGGCAGGCTGGAGATGGCCGCAGCCCCCATCGGTGCATATTGCTGTTGAAGCTACCGACTCTTGTGCGAATCCGGTTTAAGGTGACCCATTCCTTGCGTGGAAGATTGCTACCAGGTGGTAGTGCTGTCATAGGTGTAATAGTGAGTTGATCTGGTCTTGAAGTATCTAGCCAGGCAGTATTCCATGTCTGTAAGATGTTGAATGGGGAGCTGGAGAGTTTAGCAGCGTGTCGGCAGTGTTATGCAGTAGGTGCTTGTTGTCCAGCAGAGCCTTATTCACTAATTTTTTGTGTGTGTGGTGTTCTCTCCGAAGCACTGCAGGTGCAATGCCTGAAAGCACTGGTAGAAACTCAGATGGAGTAGGATATAGGCAACCAGTAATGGTTCTCAAGGTCTCGTTGAGTACTGTGTCCAGCTTCTCTGTGTGAGAGCTGTTGCACTATGCTGGGGTGGCATATTCAGCAGCACTGTAAACCAGAACCAAGGCGGTGGTGCGTAAAGTCGTTGGGATGGTGCGTTTCTTAAGTGTACAGATCTGATCTTTAGCGCCGGGGAAATAATCCCAAAGCGATCGGCAACTCCGGAGGAGAGGACTATTCCTGCTTTGAACCTGCAGAGTTCATGTTGGCAAAGAGTTGCTTTGAATCATTATGAATTCGGAGAAAAGTTGGCAGATGAGTTTCAACAAATCCCAAGTGTTTCTCGATGCGGGTGATTCACAAGAAAAACACTAAGAAATAAAGTGTGTGGCACACCCTTAGAGGATGTTAATAGTTATCTATACCTTATAGGTGTGGAATTTTCCAGGGATATGAACTGGCCTTTTCATATAAACAAAATTAGCAACAAAGCAAACCAATTGCTGGGTCAACTACGTCGTAATCTCCACAGTTGCTCCTCCGAGGTCAAATCAATTGCTTACAAAGCACTTGTGCGTCCTAGACTTGATTATTGTAATACTATATGGGACCCCCGTCGGAACCCACAAGTATACCATCGATGATCGAGTGCAAAGAAGAGCTGCACGCTTTGTGACCAGTGATTACAATAGGGAAAAACACTGCATCTACCCTGGTTAAAAGCCTTGAATGGAACACACTCGAAGATCCTCACACAAAATCTAGACTCATAATCTACAAAGAAACAAGGGTTTATTACCAAAATATATTGACCAGTTTAGATACCAAAAGTCTCGACAACTGCGGCAGATAGATGACCAGTATTCATACAATAAACCAAGATGTAATAAAGGCTTCTACAGATTCTCCCTCTATCCAAGAACAATTTCTGAGTGGAATCTTCTGCCAGCTACTGCTAAAATGGCACCCGATTTAAATAAATTAAATTCATGCTTGGATTCGCTTGATATTAGCAACTTAGTGAAACGCATCCACTTCAAAATTATATTGCTGTCGCACTTTGACCCAGACCACTGTACCATTATTGTCCGGTAGGGCACCGAGTACAGGAATCAAGCAGAAGCAGAAGAAAAACAGACATTTTGTGATCATAAGGAAAGATCAAGTCGACCAATTCATTGCTCATACAAAACAGATCAAACCTAACATCAAGTTCACCACCATGGAGAGCAAAAGCGACATTCTCTTCCAGGATACAGCAATTTCACGGTTACCCGATAAGTCTCGATCTCATGAAAAGTCTATCGCAAGCTCACATATACAGACCAGTATTTGCACTTTGATTCCCACCACCCTAACTCCACTAGCTTCCACTTGCCACCAAACTAGGTGCACCATTGTTATTTGCATGTCATGGTAGGTTAAATGCCGTAAAGGAGTCTAAAACGAATATGGTAAGCTATTTTTTTTTATTTTAAGCTATATTTGTTTAATTTTAGCTTTGTTAGCACCACAAATAAACCATAGATATCAATTTTAGCATTTTAAAGATATTGGACAGATTATTATCATGATGCCATGCCGCTCTCAACATAACCGAATGAATGTATTTCAATATATTTGGAACAACCAAATGTTACTTTGCCACCAACTGTCATTTCTATATATTTTAGATACAATTAAAATGGGCTATCGTTAGAGTTTTTCAGAGTTGGTTGTTACCGTTACAACAAAAACTGACACAGGTTGCCTAGGCAATGCCTTGTCCAACGGCATTGTCAATACGCCGAAGAGTGATTGCACTCTAACAGGAATGGTACACACAAGCCAAAGTCACTGATTTTCTAGGGATATCGCAGAGTACGGTCTGTAAAATCCTCAGACATCATCGAGATATGAGTCATTTGAGGCCAGGAAAGTCTCCAGGACGACCACGATTGACTACCAGATGAGATGATGGCCGACTGCTTAATATGTGCCGCAGAGCCGGGAAAATGCCAACAAGCCGTTTTCGTCGTTTGTGGAGAAGACACTATGAAATCAACGTTTCCCGCCAAACTCTAATCGGAGATTGCTTCAACATGGTTACCGAGCAAGACGAATGACCAAATGTCCACGTCTAACCGTTCGCCACAGAGTTGCTCGACTTCGCTGGGCTTGGGAGCACAGAAGAGTACAGCTCAGACTCTGGTGACATGTGATATTTATGGACGAGAGCCGCTACATCCTTGACCGTCAAGATGAAAGACAAAGGATTCGTCGATTACGTGGTGAGAACCTCCGAGGTGACTGTATTCAGGAATTGACTCAAGGTGGTGGCGGTGGCTCAGTGATGGTATGGGCCAGTACTATTCAAGTAGTGTAGCGATATACACCCTAGATATCATACATAACTCACAATGTAAGAATCATTCTGAATCAAAAATTGTAAAATATATTTTATTCAAACTTTATGAGCAACAGTGTACTTACTTGTACAACAGGTAGAGAATTATGGGGCTAATGACGTAAAACTGCATATCATTAGCTAAATACCATGACCATCCCAGACACTAAAATACAGCGGATGAAAACAAAAATCACGTTTCAGTTAAACGTTGTGTTAAAATCTGTGAGCATAGTTGAACATCTTCACGTGTCTTAATACATAGTTTTTCCATGTTAGTTTAAAATATGTTTCATTAATTATTTCTTATCTCGTTAAGTTGCTATTCGTACAAAACAACCCTGAAATGTGCGTCTGTTTAAACAAATTTCGTCTTTGCTCAATTATATATTAATCGTTTGATCAAGGAAAGTAACTTTATTTCAATACTTTCATCGAAATCAGTTTATTTTCGTATCCATGACCCAACATCTGAATATACAAAGTAATCTTGTTTTTGGTCATATGACTTAACGCTAGGCCTATAACATGAGTGAAATTTATCACAATTTTTCTTTTCCATTGTTTATATACCAAGTATAAGAATAAGAACAACATTAAGAAAATCAAAAAAGAAATAAAAATAATAATATAAAAAAGTAGAGAAAGAAAAATTATATTAATGAAAGAGAAAGAAAAAATGAAAAAAGAAGAGTATTATCAATTTTGTTATATGCCTGATGTTATAGACTTCACTCTTAGCCATGACCTATGTATACAGCACACGAAACGAAATATACTGAGCTTGAAGGGATTAGCAGCGATTTGCTAATCCGAAACATCGAAAAATCATAAAAAATCATATTTTTGTATTTTTGTTACTGGCATGGATATGCAAACATAACCTGCAAGTGGTTGGCTTGAAATCCGTGTATTAAGGACAATGCAGTACTTTTTATCCCATTCTTTAATTTCTATACGTGGGATCAAATAATTCCACCTGAGGATCAAAAAACCCTTTCTTGGTGGGAATTCCCATTTTAAGCGATGAATGTGCACTGATCAAAAAAACCCCCCAGTTAGACCTCAAACACAAACATTATTGATCTTGTTTATTATGTGCTAGTGTAAACTACAATCAGCGTTTATTTTAGATGTTGAGGACGTCGTCGCTGGATCTTGTATGTTCTATTGCGGGAGACGGGATGACAAATTTCTCAACAAACTTAATTTTTTCACATTTGGTGTTTTAGTTATATGGAATTGTACACACTTATCCCTGATTTTATGAAGTTAAACCAAAGCACTTCCACATTTGGAAAGAATTAGATATTTCTGCCACAGGCTACGAAATTCGGCAACGTTAACGGAATTAAACCGCTGCTAATTAAAGGTGCGAATTTAAGGGTGGAGAATACTAAATCAGCCTATTGGGAAAGTGATACGGCGAAATTAAATTGATTTCGACGCAAAAATGTATAATCTTGATCAGTGGTGTCTTTGACATTAAAGATTGTGAATGCCGAAAATCGGACATTTCTAGTTGCATAGTCACACACAAACCTCAGTGCCAAGTGTGGTACAAATTATTGATGTAGAGAAGGTTGGTCCACCAGTATTTTTGGCACAATGTTAACTGCAGAAGGAGGGGTCAGGGTGTATGTCCTTGTATAAGGGCGAGTACAGTGGCCCATTGGTAAAATGTGGCGCGTCAATGTAGTCAACGTTTAAAATAGTTAACATATAGACAGGAGTAGCCTGTTGTAAGATAAGAAAGAAGTGATAAACCTACTCCAATCTTACAGGAGATTCCATTCCAATAAACAGGGCCAGAAAAAAGGATACACTACCAGTGACAAATTTTGTGAAAACTATGATTTTCAGTCAGTGTCATGAATTTAGATTCACACCAGTCACCTTGAATTTTTCTATTACTCTTAAAAAATCAATAGTTTCACTAATGATGTCAGCACCACCCAAATATTGAATGCTTCCTGTCCCTCCTTTGCATGTCCTGGGACCTTTAAGAGAGAATTTTGCCTGATTTGCAGACACTCTATTTCAGGGATTGAAAAGAAATCCTGAGGAGTTGTAGTTAGTGACCAATCACAAATGAAGTAACATAAAAGCATATTTGCCATAGATTCAATCAAATTAATTTGAAATCAAATCAATGATTTAATGTTACTACAATAGAGATTAATTTTAACATTGATGGTCACGAACTACAATCCTAAGGATTAACTTTTAAATCACCGGAGTTTGGTACGCATATCGCCCAAACACTTATTTCTGCATTATAATAACTTTCATTATGCCAGAGGTATTGTCAAGTCAAAAATTTTGCATATTTTCTTTAAAAATAATAAATGTTATCCACAATTTCCTCCCTCATATTTAGTGACCCCAGTGAATGTACTCATGCTACATTATTCCAGCAAATAATATTTGATATTGAATTCATTAAACCCATCCGGTATGCAGAGGACAAGCACTAAGCTGCAGATTTCTTTTGGATGTGCAGACCATGTGAACTTTGCCACGTTATTACAACCCGATTTAAACTTGAGCTTAGTTTAATGCGTAAAAACAAAATACCTGTCCTCGGTAACGAATAAATAAACCTTAGTGGCAGCCGGTATACATACAAAAATATTGGCTGAGCCCATCTAACAATGACACGAGTTTGGATAGGCAAAAAAACCCGGATTTTTATTTTTTTATATTCTTTTTAGTTTTTTTTTTTTACGTTAATGGGCTTTCATTTTCTTTACCGTAGGGTTGCCCCAAATATTCTGGGGTCTTTGACATGAAAACAGTGGGGGGTCATAAAAAATTTATGCTATTGATATAGGGGTGTCACAAAATTATCAAGATAAGACGGTAACGAGACTCCATGCACCGAAGACATAATAAAAAAATGTAGTCAGGGGAATTGTGGGCACAGGGTGGAAATGGGAGTGACAGACTTTTTTATTGATCGATTTGTGTCAATGCTGATCTAAAGCTAATAATTGGCAGGTGTGCAAATTTCGTGCGTACCATTTTATAGAAATCCAATATGGCCGCTATCACTCTCAAATTCATTCAAATGGCCATAATTGTATGCACTAAATATAGGTTTTTAAGCACGAGGAATCTTTGGACGGTTATGGGGCACGTGATTGATCACAAATACCATTCAAATCCAATATGGCCACCCTAAAACCCAATATGCCGTGAAATCATTAAGTGACATAACTCCTCAAGTATTTGTAGACGAAGCATAATTCTGCGCTCTATGCCCCGTCGGATATCATATCGGACATTTCAAGTGTGTTAACATGCTTACCAAATCCAGATGGAAGCCAATATGGGCTGCCTTTTAAGATCTTTAAAACCTACGAATGTCTACAGTCATAATATACTGGCCGTCTCATTTTGAATTTAAGTAGTTGTCAAACAAAATATACCAGATACGAGTTATTAATGCTCAAAGACATATATCTCTACTTTAATTTAAACTTTAATAATCATTTTGGGTGTTTTTTTAACAAATCCACAACAGATCTATCGTAATTTAGTAGTTTTTAAAGAAAGGGAAAAAGACAGCCACATTGGCCCCATATTAACATTTTGCATGTTAAAGAAACAGAAATCCAGATAAAGATGTCAAATGGTCAAATACTTATCCCATACCTTAATTTACACCTTATAATAATAAGTTAGTTGGATTGTAACTACCTATATAAACATATAATGTAGGTTTACTCTTTTTAAAGGCGGCGGTATTGGCTGCCATCTTGACTTTTGAAAAGCCATTTACAGGAAATGCCAAATAAGGGTTCTAGTGATCAAAATACATGTATCTCTAAAGTTGTAAAGCATTTAAAGCAGAAGTAGCCTCTAAACTGCCAAAATGTGCAGAACACTTGGACGTGTCCGGATGCGTTGGAAATGCATTCTAGAGGTGTGTTAAAGTAACACTTGCAGAGTGGGATCCTGTAACAAGATTTTTTGAACGCCTGCAGAACATATTTTAGGTGTTCAGCATGTATTCAAGTAGCGTAAATAGGCATAATGGAGGTGTTAAGATCATTTTTAATGATTCCGAGAGCATATTTGACTTTTAAGCAGCCATATTGGATTTTTGTGGCAATGTAATGATAAAATTACTTTACCAACACTTTCTCGTGCTTAAAACACCGGAGTACCGAGATATATTTGTCTCTATCGGAAATACTTAAGGGATTATTAGTGATTTTGGACATGGTAGCAGCCATATTGGATTTTCAAAAATGGCACTGTAACAAATTTTGCACACCCTCCAAAAATTATTGGCTTAGGTCATAATGAACTAAAATCTATCAATAGAAAAAGTCTGTACTCCATTTCCATCCTTCAGGCTGTGTGTCTAAACTTCTACCTGACTAATGCTAAAACCCGAGACCCCACCTGTGATTGCTCGTGATATGCGATAGGGGGCGATACTTTAACATCTTTCCCAAAAGAAAATGACAGCCCCTTAGGTTTGTTTACTTTAATCACTAACATTTTTCCTATCTTGATTTTATTAACTAAACAGACAAAATTCTCCAATCAAAATGAACTAACCCTATATAGAATTATAGTCCGCCGTGCTCACGGTCCGACTATAATGGTAAAGAATAGGGCACTCAATTCAGTGCAGTTGTCTCTTCACGCAACATTAGTTTCAGGCTTTAATCCGTTGTCGTCTATGGAGCCTGGACTGTGACTCCCGGCGGACTAAAATTACTTTCACACCGGTACTATGTTGAGGTTATCTCAGTGATACTGTTATAAATTATTAAGATATCTCAAAATCTTAAATGACACAAAGAAACCCTATTTTCATTTGCACAACTTACCTCCAGAATCTGTGGAAGTAAAATAGTCCCCAATTTAATAGTCCGTTCTTGGCCTTCAATTCCTTCAAAGCAAAATAGGTGACTAGCAAACCACTGCAATTAATTTATAATGTAAATGCAAGATTATACACCTCACATCCCTTTTTTTAACTAGTCAATTTTATTTGTACATTGGGTTATACAGTATGATGTGTTTAGCCAATGAGAAACACGGTAATAAGGAAGCTTGGTACATTATTATATTAAGAGGTCTATTTTGATTGGTTACTCAGGTTATATAATGCTATCATAATGAGCCATCAGAGATACACAAAGAAATGTAGTTGAACGCAGGGTGTTGAAGGTGTTTGTTCCGATTTATGTCTATTGTGTTCTCTACTTGATATAAGATCCTGGCACACGCCCATCAATTACCGTGGGAAACAAACTTGCGGTTCTGATGGTAGAAGCAATAATGCGCATTCCGGTGCGCATTGGAAAGCTCTAATCAACACTGTGGACACACTAAGAAGAATCAACACTGTGCTAATATTGATGGTTAACCATAAATTTGGTGTTATCTTGTTTATATCTTGGCAATGAAATGGATTTGAGGCCTCAAATTTCAGCACAACAATGAGAAAAATACGGCCTTTTATCTGATATCAAAATCGATACTACTTAGGGGGTCCCAAAGACGATCGGAACCGCACGCACCTTTAAAACTTTAAAATTATATATTCTGCGTATTCTGATAGGTTGATTGCATTAACAACCTCATTATTATTGCCAAAATTAGGATAATCTATTTTTCCAGATCATTGGCACCTTTAATCGTGACATTCTCTATTTGAATCCATATATGAATTTAAAATTTCGTCACGCACTTAACCCTGGTCTCTCGCTTTTTCTTTTTTTTTTTGTAACACCGTTTACCAAGGAGGGTGGTTACCACCCTAGCTCACCCTCTTTTAATTCGTTTTGATTTTGATACCAGTGGATAGCTATTGGCTATTGTTCTTTTTTTTCAATTGCTACCAAAATAAGTACCAACATTATTCAGTATGCGTCACAATAACGTCATATGAAGTCGGCAAAATTGACAATTTCCATGCACATAAAATAGGCGATAATCCAATCCAATTTTTCACACGTTTTTTTGGCTCTAAATGATGTCAAATAACTTGTTCTATATAAACGTAGAGACTGAGAGTCTGTACAGGATATTGTCACTCAACCATCGATTTTGACGTCATACCCTAACCTCTGTGAAGATGCCACCTTCACAATTCTATCGCTAAAATGACTGCAAAAGATGTAAAAACAGTGACATCGAAGCCTAATACGTAAAAAAAGTCTTTTAGCGCACCGGAGGAAAGTTGACTAGGGGGTAACTAACCACCCCGCCATGCATCTTGATAAGACGAGGGTTAACAAAGATCCCTCTCCACTTACCTGAGAACAAAGAACGAATCAACAGAGAAAGTTGCATTGGATATCGCTTGAAAGCTAAACCGTTGAAAAAATTGAATAAGCGCCTGCTGGGTTATCTATTGAAATACAAAATGTATGATTATTGCTCTAGCATTGTTACTATGTGTACATTGTGTACATTAATGAAAGTAGTAGTTGTTGTAGTCGTAGTAGTATAGTAGTAGTAGTAGTATATGTAGTAGTAGATATGTAGTAGTAGTATAGTAGTAGTAGTAGTAGTAGTAGGAGTAGTAGTAGTAGAGTAGTAGTGTAGTAGTAGTAGTAGTAGTAGTAGTAGTAGCAAGTAGCAGTAGTAGTAGTAGTAGTAGTAGTAGTAGCAGTAGTGGTAGTAGTAGTAGTAGAGCACTGAGAATCGCGTTTCGGCGGGTTCCGATCAGTCGTGTTCACCATTTTTAATCATTCAAACTTTTGTACTGAGATGTGTTACAAATGTCTGCTAGCTCCCTGTTATTTGATTGGTACTTCTTAAAAAAATATTTGCCTAACCTTATGAAGTACCTCCTGGAGAATTTCTGACCAAATCACAGATGACAATCATCACATTTTTGTATTTTGTCAAAACACAACAAACATCCTATTTATTTCGTGTACAAAACTTTAAGCTCATGGAGGCCCCCTTGCCGACATCCGAAAAATTTTTAATTTGGTGGAGGTTATTATTTTCACAGGTTGCACACTTTAAGACTAGGGACAAAAAATGATTGACATGAGGGGCATCAGATGCCCCCTATTGCTGGTTATAACTAATATACGGGGAGGCACTCCCACCTTGGAGGTGACGCGTATGTAAGGCTATTAAGACGCCAATTTTCAGCACCGCTGTCACCCGAAGACCCCATATATTTTAAAAATGTCACCCAAAGACCCCATGTTTTTGGAAAGTTTTACCACTGTCACTTAAAGACATAATAATAATAATACACTGGCTTTTTTAAAGCGCCATTTCATCAAGATCACAGCGCTGTTGCCTATTATTATTATTATTACGTTGCCATCAGGAAATCGTCACAATCAATTCGCTTCACTTAGGTCGGCAGCTGGCCAAGCGCACAATCATATCAGTACTTAGATTGTAATATTCCCCCTAACAGCTACGCGAATATCGTAGTGGTCGACGAAGCAAATGAGGTAAAGTGCCTTCCACAAGTGCACAACATATTGTCCACAGCGGGGCTCGAACCCGTAACCTTCAGATCACAAGTCGGCGGTCATATCCACCGGACCACATGTGCCTCCAAATTTGTCACCCGAAAACCCCCTATCTTTGGGCATTTTGGCTGTCTCTCACCCAAATACCCCTATTTGTTTGAGTCCTCTGTCCAGTCACCGCTTGCCCCCCTGGGTTGTGGAATCGCCAGCCTTACAACAACCCATATCCTTTCATAATGATTTCCTTCCCCACGCCCCCACCCGCCCCCGAGTTACGCATCGGCGCGTAATTATTCCCCTTATGCTAGTAATGGTGTTACAACACAATCTACTATACTGAACCGATACACCATTTCACAGTGTTACAACGTTTTCATCGTGTAACAACAATTCCACTTGGCAACAGGTCTTCTTTGAAATCGCGGCGCGGCAGCGAGAGTTCTGCTTACACATTGAAAGCGTGACTAAAATGATGCAAGAAAAATTTAAATGCCATTAAAACTTAGGGGTACGGTGTCCACCTCAAAACAAAACTGTCATCTCTATAGAACATATTTTTACATCAAATGGTAACATAATCTTTCGACGACACCCTCTAGAATTTTTTTTAAAAAATGGTTAAAGTTGCCGCAAATTTCGCATTTTTGCATTGCGATGATCAAACTCGTTAGGGATTATGGGTAGTCTGGCAGGTCGAAATTCATAAACGACAGCATTTTCAGAAATAAGACTAGGAGTCACGCAGGCGGTGGTATCGCTGATAGTGGCTTTAAATCATATGCATCGTGTACTAACAAGTATAGAGAAACATTCACACTTTTGACACTGTACAGGATTAAAATTAACAAGAGGTTAATCTGGGATTAAATGTCTAAATACTATTTTAACACACCCAGCACACGTTCCTCAATTTCAACCTTTTACCTCACTAAAAGGGAAGGTAGTCTCACGGCCGCTTAGATTTACTACAGTACACACTTGCCAAACTTATTGAAACATGCATGAAAAAATATTAATAATCAAAATGATTTACAAATTGTACCAGGAGTTCTTGACTACACATTACGTAATTAATGCGGAAATTTAGGCCAAATTGTGTTTTCAAGCAGATGTTATTCAAGAGCGCGGAAACGTTTGATTAGATTGTCATGTTCCTTAAATGGCGGATTAAAAGAACTGGCTAACAACAACTTACTGATTGTACTCCAGAAGGAATACAGACCCAGGAACGCCAAAATGGCTTCAAAAGAGCCGCTAAATGAATTGCACCGCTTTGTTAGGGATTACTTGGATGTTTGGAGTGATTGTGTGGAAATGAGATAAAGTAAATGGAAGCGCATGGCCATCACTTTTTGACTCTGGAAATTTTTAATCACACTGTTCACATTATACTGTTTGTCATGAAATGTGAATGCGTACTCAGACATGATTTGCGAAAACTACGTGACTAACCATTTGCACTGCAGATATCGGAATAAACCACACGGTTTATGTGGTTTATTCCGTTAAGGTTTCCGAATTCATAGGGTGTCAGAAAAGGGTGTCACCTTATGGAAACACCCGCAGATATCTCAGAATTTCCCTATTTATGGAAGACCACTGTCTTCCATTGACGTTATCTCATTTCCGGTCCATACAACCACTACTCCGGGAAGGCATTGCAGTAAACGCTTTCAAACCGGTATAATTCATTCAGCGGCTATTTTAAGTCATTTCTGGCGTTCCCTATCTGGTAATCACGTTAAACACTTTTCGCACTTTTGGATTCTGGGGAATAACATCCGTTTGAAAGAAAAACACAGCTTTGGCATTCAATACGTCATGTGTGGTTAAGATCCCATGGTACAATTTGAAGTTAAAGGGACATAATGGCATGAAAAAAATTGATATAATGAAAAGGACCCTTACTGAAATCACTTCCACGAGTTTGAAAACAATTTGGATGTTTACATTCTGTAAAAACAGTAAAAACAGGAAGAGTTCCAGGGGGGATGTGGCAGTTGTGGCAATTACTGGAACAGAAATGCAAGGTGTTGACATCCCTGACAGAATTTATAGTGTACCTAGGATGTTTTGCGACACAATTCAAAAGCATTCAGACCGGGATTCAGGCATTGTACTTTAGGCTTGTAGTAAGATATTGATCTGGCAAGTGAAAGATGGATTAGCCGGGATTAGCACATAGGCCTATACAATAGCAATGGTCTGTGAGCTGATGACAACATGCTTTTCAAGTTTGGTAAATTCTGGCAGTAATGTCAGCATCCTTGTTCCAGAAATTGCCACAAACTGCCACCTCCCCCTGGAACTCTTCCTGTTTTTACAGAATGTAAACATTCAAATTGTTTTCAAACGCGTGGAAGTGATTTCAGTAAGGTTCCTTTTCATTATGTCAATTTTTTCATGCCATTATGTCCCTAATTGTAATTATGATATTATGATTTTGTCTGCATGTTGTAACACTTTTGGCCAATGTTTGTAGTCGTAGCAGCTAGAAATGAACTCGATATCGTATTCAACAGCCAAGTAATAATAACTCGATGTTATATCATGTTCTTCATAAGCGAACTAGAAATCCGAGGATGTTGTTGGTGTACGTATAGTTGTTTTATTGTTTGTTTTTTGCTTGTTTTATATTTTGCTTTTGGTTTGTTATTTTTTTGTCTTGTTATTAATTGTCTTGTCTTGTTACAATTGTTGTCAAGTGTCGTTCTTATTTCTATTCCTTACCATGTGGGTAATAAATATTTTTCTTTATTAAACCAGAGTATCCAAAATAAACCTACCTGCAGATGTTGTTATAAAAAGATGCACGTGGCCTAGAATAACCCAGAACATACTGATAACCCGGATGCCATTCAGAGCTGCCAGATGGCGGTTTGGCGCAGCAATTTCTGTGACCAAGATTTTCTTGCCGTTGGTCAGAGCAGAGAAGCACAATAGAAACTTCTCAGTCCATTCTGACAAAAGAAAAAAATCCATTTTCAAATAATGTTGATCAGAAGATGACTCAGGTGTTACTTGATCTTATCAAACCTTCCAAAATCGTGGTGTGAGTGCAACATTAGAAAACAAAAAGAAATTTGAACAAAAAATACTTTTTCTGCAAAATGACAAATATGCACATACGACATATATATCCCTAACGTCCCTTAACTGCATTTAAATGCACTTTTGAAAAAAAAAAAATCACGGAGCGGACCCCTGCCTTGGAATAGGGGAAAATTGCTCCTTGATCTAATAAGAAAAATAAAGCTACCTCACTTTTTGCGGTGATCGTCAAATTTTCCTCTAGGGACGTTAGGAATATATAATGCCAAGTGTAGAAGTAATTATAGTCCACCGTACTCACAGTCCGGTCCGGCTACAATGGTAAAGAATAGGACACTCGATTCCGGGGGGACTCGATTCAGTTGATTCTTCACGCAACATTAGTTTCACGCTTTATTCTGTTGTCATCCATGGAGCCCGAACTGTGGCTCCAGGCGGACTATAATTACTTTCACACCTGTACTTAACTTACTCATAAAATGAGATTTGGACTCAGTCGAGGGAAGTAGTTGAATGTTTTGAGATACGTCCACTACATTTTCATTCTGAATTTGACCGTTGGTCGCTTCGGTCATAGTTTCTGGTGGCGTTGTTGGTTCAACTGCATCTTCTTGCATACCATATGCCTCTTTGGAGTCCAAAGCTGCGCGTATAACCTTTATAAAATATTTGCTGGCTTCCAATCCCGTGCCGCAAGCAATCAGTAACCCCAAGATAGAAAAGATGCATCTATAGTATATAACACAGAATAGTGAGTGTTTATTCTCCAGTAAATCTACAATCCTTGATAAAATTGTTTTTTTTATTAAGGTTTCAGGGTTTTCATGACAAGGTTTTCATGATAGGGCTTATAGCATCTTATAACATTTCGACACTTTCAGATTGTGGCTATAATTTGGCGTTGCCTTGGATGTGCGAATAAGGCACGATTGGCCTGGAACAGGGGTAACATCGCCCAAACGTTATAAATGTCTTCTCTCAGCCACACATGTTTTGGCATGGTTTTCATGATTATAAGAAAACACCAAAATAAAAACAAAAGAAAAATAAAAACAAAAGAGCATTAGACATTATTGTGCTCTCAGGGGGAGCTAAAGGTTGTATGAAAGAGGAAGAATAAAAAAGAAAGAAGAAAGAAACTTAAAGAAGACAATAATTGAGAAGAACGCTTAACTTGACAAAAACAGAAACAAAAAACCTAGATGTAAATTTGAAGCACCAAAGTCCAACCTCACTGATGAATGTGTTTCAATATCAGTGCTCCTATTTGTTTTTCTCTCTAATATGCAGACGATTATGGATGACTCCAAAACAACTTATAGAAACCTCTTAATTAGACAGAATTTTCTAACTAGCTTCTCTGAATGATGAAACTGTAATTCCATTTTCAGCACATCAATCAATAGGGGGATCTTCGTTTTGTTTTTCGAAATTTCGGTCCATAACAGAACTTAATTAGAGTTATGTAAAACATTCAATTTGTAACCAATTTGTCTATAATTTAAACCTAAAGAGATATTGAAAAAAGGAGAACCACCCTGGATCTATTTTACAAAAACACTTATAGCGTGGTTTTCCTTTTTTGGTATATGAACAAAAATGAAGGATGAAAATGCGATTTTGTTGATTTTCTCAAAATGTGAAGGTTTTAGGTCAATTTGGCTGACATATTTGCCTGGATTTCTTATCTCAGATCATTTTCTTTTAGAAATGTATACTTTTATATGCCTGCATTAAATATTTCACTTGACTGTAAGGTACACTGGTCCCTTAAAACATGTCTAAAATGGCAAGAATTGGGAAGACTCGAAGATCATTCACTGTCTGCGAGTCAAAAGTATTGTGATTCAAATATTGTTTTTAAAGGTCTCAGGAAATGAGATGATAAACCTACTCCAAATCTTTGTGGGACATTCCATTGGGCGGCGGTAAACATGGCCGAAAAAGAATACCCTCCCCATTGACATCATTTGTGAAACTATTGACTATCAGTCAGTGTCATGAATAGATTCACACCAGTCACCTGGAATTTTCTATTACTCTCTGATAAATCAATGGTACCACAAATGATGTTATCACCAACCAAAATATTGAATGCATTTCTGGTCCCTCCTTGTAGCCTTGACACAAACCACATCAATGCTATTTGCATTTCCTGGGACCTTTAAAACAACTGTCAACTTACAATGCCACAATAGCCCCAGCCGAATACTCCGGGTCTATGGCACAGATGGTGTAGGGATAGTATTCCAGGATCTCAAGAGGTATCTCTAAAACACCTGCAAGTTAGAGAGTAAAATAAAAGGTGTGGTATAAATATTGGAATTTTGTTCAACCTTTATAGAGCAGGAGCAGAATATCATAGGGGCCTTATTTAGGGAATTCGTTTACCTTCCACTACAGAAAAGGTTTGACACATTTGGTAGTTAGTATGGACCCTCTACATCAATGGTAGGTAGTACTCTCAAATTGTGGTATCACTTTTTCAAAAGGGGCCAATTTAAGTATACGCAGGGGTCAAACTTTTAAAATACCCAATCATGTTGAAATGTATGCCATATTGTCCAAATTGAAAAAGTGACACCACAATTTGAGAGTACTATCTACATAGCGTTGATATAGAGGGTCAATACTAACTACCAAAGGTTTCAAACCTTTTCTGTAGTGAGGGGTAAACGATGATGTTTGAGGCCTGGGTCCGTGCTCCTCCTCTATTAAACTTTTTCAAGGTTTGTCAGCGAAGGAAATATATCTGACCTGTTGAAATTAATGAGTCGACATCTTCACTGCTACAGCTATCGGGAACGCACACTCCTAGTTTTATTTGCTGTAAATTAAAGAAGGAAATCAAATCAATATCAATAAAATGATATGTAAATTATTTGACAATACTGAGAAATACATAGCTAGCTGTACTAGTATTCTTCCTCTTCATTGTTCTTGTTTATTCTTCATATTCATTTTTATCATATTTTCTTCATCTTCTTCTTCTAGATATATAGTTATTTATTTGGTCTCTGTATAATAGCATTTAGAGCCAATGACCCGGAAATATTATCCATCATCGATTTTGGCTTTGCAGAAGTTTGAATTTTGTAAAATGCTAGAGATTCATTGACTTCATGAAACAACAGGTTGGCAGCTCTCTCTGGATTTTTTCTATCATAATCCCGGGTTCCTTTACTATATGCAGCCACTGACCTCTACACATGGATAGCATGAAACAACAGGAAGTTGCATTTTGACCTGCACAATGTGGCTCCCCCCCCCCCCAATGTTGTCTTCTGTGATGAGCCAATGAAACAGATGTATCATAGGTGGAAGTGTCGTATCTTAGGACACTGATGTTTTCTTCCTTTTCTATGAATTTTTCGCTTGGAAAAAATAACTTATGAGAATTCTTCAGACTTACTCTTCACTTTTAAGGTATTCCTGCAAATTTAAAATATTTTGACTCCTTCGGGTGAATCACTGATAGTGTCTTTATGTGATGATATTTTACTGCATGTAATCTTCTTTTGGGACAACCTGTAAATAACAATACAATCTAATCTTTGAGGGGGGATCTAGCTCCATCCTATTTTGTAAATTGAATTATTCTTTCATTTTCAAACCTGCTTATTCATAAAATGGTAATATTTTCAGATTCAGACATTTTTCCGATCGGGTAATTGTTACGGATTAATGCTGCCTCTGAAATTGTCATTTAAGTGATATGGTGCCGAGAAATGTACCGACACTCACGGGTATTAAAGCGCCGGGTTTGTAAGAGTTAAGTGTTGTCAAACAGTAACGCCCGTTGAAGTCATGTGTATCATCAGCTTTAACGGCACGGCATTGGTCGAATCTTCCATACCACAGAGTATTGCCTTGAAATAGTCCACTCGGGAATTTTCCCGCGGCATCCAACACTATAATTAAAGAATGTTATAATGTTATAACAATTTACATGCAATTCTCACGGTCGCATTCGTGTCATAAACAGGCTATTCCTTACCCTCCCTCTGAATACTGGAGTGAAAGATTACTAATGTGTTGAATAGGAAAGTTCAATTATATCTGAACAGCAGCCTAATCCTTTTACAAATCAATTCCAACTTCTTATATGTTGTGCATTTTGATATTCTCTCAATCACCTTTCAAGAAAATTTTAATCCATCACGTCAAAGCTGAAAGAATTTTCAAAGAGTAGAATTTCTCCATATACTCCAATGCAAAGTTTCAGTCCAGATTTGGGGAGTAAATGCAATAACTGGAGCAAATACCCGGATGTGCGACCGTGAGAATAGAATTTCTTTGAAAATGAGGCATAGTCGGGGGCATAGTGTAATATATAGAGAGTGTCCAAAATGCTGTGCGAACATAAATACTTCAATCTTCAAGAACTTGGTATTTCCTCTAGATGTGGGTTATACGTTAATATACCCTTGCGTATAATAGGTGCAAATGTCATGGCAATCCACTCACGCAAGGCTATCCATTTTACGCATTTCAACGGGATTTACGCAGTTGCCAGTTATGTATAGGATAAGGCGTAAGTGGAGTGCATTCGGGGATATAATTGCATCTCGGAGCATTAATAAATTAACATATGCATTATAGGTGCCACTGTGAGCACGAGCACTTTAGCGCGAGTGCTCACAGTGGCCCCGCTTACATTACTTTATTATAGTAGATTTCAAATTACGTGAGACTCCATACATAAATCCATAGGGATGATGGTTCAATCTCCGGCCATGTGGAGACTAGGCCTTTGTTGCCATCACAAAACATATTGTGTCCATGGTACAAAGTTACTTTACAGAATCGGCTTACTGGAAACTGATGCATTCAGTTCTACAATGGTCTGTTAATGATAGAAGGACTTGTCAAATCCGGTTTGTGCTAATCTCTTTTACAAGTTTGGCCCACTTTTTATGGCAAAATAAAAACTTAGTTGTGTTATGTGTGCATTGATATAAGAAATTCTTATATCAATGCACATATGCATTATTTCTCAAGTACTGTGATAAAGAATGATATTTTGTAGTGTCAAAGATAAGTTATGTTCAAATAACAGCATTTAATGAAATATTTGCTGGTATTTTCATCCTGATACTTCAAATGAAACATCCAAGCTATCTTAGATGTGAAACAATGTATTTTATGTCAACATTTATTTACTAGCTACATTACTATACATTGTATGAGTACCATAAACTTTCTACCTGTGGCCATTAAAATATTTCCTCTTACCTCTCACATTGAATGGACAGACCTAAAACTTTTAATGAGGTCTCACTTATTTTGAAATCTACTATAATGCATCCAAGCATGCAATTATATCCCCGAATGCACTCCACTCGTGCCCTATCTGTCATAAACCACGTACGTGAGCATTAATTTATACACATCAAAACACAAATACAATATTAAAAACTTTTTTTCTGATGTATTTTGGATGACTTTAAAAATAGAAATATTGTAGTTCTTCGAACTTTCCACAACACTGGGTTGACTAACATAAAGCATTGGGAGAGAAGGTGTGCAAAGTTATACAATGCAGTATTGATTGAAATTTCGAAAATTTTAAACTTCATGTATAATTGCACTTATAGAAAACGCAAAAAGTAGGTTTAAGTAGGGACAATCCAAAAGCTAATCTCTTCGGACTTGAGTTAATTCGGACTTCGGTAGGGGCACCATGAGGTACCTGCTCAATAATAGGTTAGCTTTTGACATAATTGCCATGATTACAACGGAACGTATCGATTACGCATTAGTCAATACTTACTTCACCAATCGAATTTAGATGAATAAGCGCAGTAGATTTACATGCTGATAAGTGCTGATAAGTATTCATTAAGTTCTTGATGTTTCGCATCTATAGACCAGTTAACAGCAATGTTTGTAAACATGTTAGGGCCTGGTATCTTCAAATAGGTCGGCCTGACTGTTACACACTGGGCAATTGTATCTGTTAGAGTTTTAATACTATGGGCCATAACGATTCGCAGGAATGGATTCGCAGGCAACAAAAGAAGTGACATAGGATGTTAACTGGTCTATTTGTAAGGACCTACTGGCGTTGTAGTTGCGTGTTTTAACACCATAGAAATCAGGGGTTCGTTCGCGAAAGCAGTCGTAAGACTGACGTAGTCCTAGTTGCAACGTAAGTTACTACTAAGATTTTTTGCGCGTTCGTGAAACTTGGACGTAGGCTACGTGTGTCCTACGAGTAAGCCAGATTTACGATTAAAACTACGTGTGGTCATGAGTACACGTAGCACATTCGTAGTGTGTGGGAAGTGAACAAATCGGTCCACTGTTCCCATTCCATCCATCTTGTTAGCAATCTATCATGGCAACAGCATTTATAGTTCCGGAAAACTGAAGGGAGACGCAGTCCTGAACGCATAAAAGATATTGAAACCCGCCAGATCTCTTCTTTCATACTCTCTTAATTTCAAAGATAATTTAATCTTTTGAGGCGAGTGTGCACTCACCAAATACGAAGAAGATTGAAAAGTCTTTTCGATTAACATTTCAATCTTTGGAGTTAGATTTAAAATTATTATTAAAAAATAATTTGCAATCTCAAAGATTGACTTTTCAATCTTTCTTCGTCTGTGGTGAGTGCACACTCACATAAGATTTAAATTTCATTACCTTAGAATTAAGAGAGTTGTCAATTAGTCATATAAGTCCAGAATGGCCTGAAAAATCAAGAAATTGCGCAATTGAAGCGAAATCGGTGCAGGTATAGGCCTTACGTTTAATCTCAATCTTGTGGTTGAACTTGAGTATTTTAGATGATTAATTAATACACACACAAAAACATTCAAAATACTCGAAGTCAGCCTTAAAAGTGCACATTTTTCGTCATTATTGACTCGTTACGAGGTTTCGAATTCGGTTACAAAAATCAGTGCAAGTCTTCTTTAGTAATTGTATGTCTTCTTTCATTGCTAAACAGACCTTTCTGCTGGGGCAGGCATTTATTTACCTTGCTGTAATATTCAGTCATATCCTTTGTTTTCGTTTGTGGGATATAGGCCTATGATACTTTTCATTTTTTTTTTGTTTTCCAACCTCTAGAATGGCTCCTAATGAGGAAAAAAAATAGCCCGCATATTGGTTCTGAGCCTTTTTCTTGTGCCGGTGTAGGCCTATTCTAATACTAATCGAAAGTACCACAGCTGATAATACAAGCCAATGTAACGCGGTTCTCATCAACAAGGAGGAATTCTAATACGAGGGGTAGTCCGAGTACTTGACCCGTTTCAATATATCGCAATAACTCCAAAACCACACGTATGCTTCTAAAATCCATTAAATCGATATTACTAGAAACGGCATTCAACAAGACTAGTACTAATTGCACCCACGATTGCACCAAATAGAAGACACGTAATAATGATCATAAGTTATGCGAAAAGTATTCCCACGACTGTCTAACGTCCATTGTTAGCGAACGCCCGTGAATAGGGGAGCAGATCTAAAGCCTAAAGTCGCTCCGTTAAGCCAAAAACCCGTATTTGGAGTACATATAGATTGTTTGGCTTAATAATGTTAAATATAAAATAAAGATGTCTGAAAAAGTTTTTACAAGGATTTGCATCAGTGGTTTCGGAGGTATGACCTAAAATTTGCATGATTTTTGGTTTGCACACTATGTTTCTTTTTCCGGGTAAACAACAATATAAATAGTGTATCGCTTGTTCTTTTTGTTGTTTTTGAGGAAAGTTGATTGTGTAATCTAAACACACAATTTTGTGATTCAAAGTTGCATGCAGGGTGGATTTTTTGAATATAAATTATTGCAAATTTTGATTTTTTAAACAAAATTGACCAACTTTGTTTACTGATTTCATTCCCCCCATCACAAATCATAACCACGGGAAATTTGGAGGGACTGCGATGTATTCTGAACATAATGTACACCAGCCACAACAGTTACAGTTTGACTTCAATACAACCAATAAGTACATTACAAATATAAAGGCTTGTATTTGGTTGAAAAATTCGTTTCAGATAACTACATGTGACAATGCCAGCCTTGTTTGTTCCTTCAATAACCACGTGTGGGCCGCAACATTTATCCATGATCATCTAATGCGTACGTGTCGATAGAGAGAAGAGAAGATATTGTACGTAGAAAACCCAGCTGCGGGCAGCCGTCCAATCCAGCTGACAAACCAGGTGTGTAAATAATAATGCAGCGTTTGTCGTCTAGGATTTGAGTGTGCCGCCTTGAATAGAATACATGTTAACTTAATTCAGTTATTTGGTATTTTATTAATTAAAGAAGACGTATGTCGTTAAAAATAGAATAAATGCTGATTTCATACTGTTCTGATTTAGTTACTTGTGGAAAGAGTGCTGTTGATATCGCTCGAGTTGAGGTGTTTTATAAAATAAAGATCCCAGCATTCCATATTATGATGTACAAAATGCACTAATTATTGCATCCAGGCGGGAGCGAAAGTACAGGTTCGAATGTGAATAAGGTATATATTAATACAGAATAAAGTAGGGCCATCACATACTGGTAAATATATTTAGATATTAATACAATACCGCTACAACAGCCTGTTATTGCCATTGAAGGAAGACTGGCGCCCCAAAATAGAAAGCCCATAAATTTCGGTTCAATTGGTTTTGATTTTACTATATATGTTTTCATCACTGAAATGAAAAAATAGTATAAAAAACATTTTCAGTTTCTTTTGTGTAATCAGGTATTTTGTAATAAAACCAATCCGGTGTGGTTTATTCCAATGGCCTAGAATAACACAAATGAAAGCAAGAAAATACACGACATCAGACGTATAAATTTGCCTTGTAAACAAATTTATAATGGTCCGTGGCCTTTCTTTAATTATTAATGCTTAAGGGCCGAATTTCTATAGTACAAAGCAATAGATCAACTGAAATCCATATAACGAAATCCTTTCGTGGTGGGGTGGACGTAAAAGGTTGATTGGTTTGGTATATAAAAAAGTTATCGGTCTGACAGTTGAGAGCCAAAATGGTTCACACCCCTATTTAGGCTTCCTTTCGAATTGGGCACAGAGAGGAGGAAAGACTTCATTTGTGTTCTGGTTGGTTCCTTTTAAACATATTGTTTATTTTATAATGTACTAAGGAAAAAAAATTGTGTTACCTTGGTTATGTACAATTGTACAACTTCAAGAAAAAAAAAACATGCTTCTTAAGAATTTGATTTTGTATAAATACCGTAGTAGCGTGATATTTTAGAAATTAAGAAACAAAAATGGAATTAGTATGAAAATATAAGTTTTTTTCATTAAAGGTTGAGGAAAAGCATATAAAATCTTAATTCTTATGTCGCAAAAATCAGTTTAGGCAAGAATTACAAACACCTTTTCACATTATTCTCTATGATCACAATATTTAAAACTAAAGCTCATTGATGGATAGCGTTAGTAATAAAAACAGTTATTTCAATGTAGATATGGGTGTGTGTGTTTTAACTTGAACATAAAAGGAAATCAGAAAGTTGGCAAATTACTAAAACATGTTTCATAGTGATTACAACTATTACGAATAGTAATGACATGATCTAGTGTAATTTGAGTTTATTATAATTACACAAGTATATTAAACATTTGTGCATCATAAACTTTATGTTCATCGTCAAAATCAATTCATTGGTCAACAATGCACATCATCTGAAGGTACAAACCAATGTCGTCTTTGGTCATTAATTTCACATGGATCTCCGTATATTTCGTGTCTTGTGGTGTATGTATAGGGGGGGGGCCGTGGCTAAGAGGTGTGAGGGCTACGCATCAGCAAAATTTATCATAATCACCTATTTAAACTTTCTTTCTTTATTTCAATATTTGTCTTTCTTTCAACATCATTTTGCCTTTTCATCTTTTTTTTACTTTCTTTCACATCATTTATCTTTCTTTCTTTTGTATCATTATTTTTATTTCTTTATTACTTTTTATTTTCCTAATCTTGATCTGTATTCTTTGGGCTTGGTATATAAAAAAAGGAAAGACGAAAAATATGATAAATTTGCTTGATGTTACAGATAGTACTTTTAGTCATGGCCTATACAAACTGCACAAGAGACGAACTATATATACTGAGTGGTAAAAGGGATTATATGACAAAAAGCTGAAACAATTCTTTGTACATTTCTGATGATGAAACACCCCTTGGATACGGGACGTAATTAAATTGGTCTTGACGAAAATTGCATGAAAATAACGTTAAATTTAATCATCAAAATGCTTAATATAACTGACCAAAGACGAAATTGCTTTTAACAAATGCTCATTTCGGTGTTCGTGGGACGAAAAATAAACTAACGAGAATGAAATTTAATGAATACAGTTAAACTAACTGGGAAAACCTATACTATTTCATTTCAATCGGATAATTCGGGATCTTTATCTCCTCACGATGATTTTAGTGTACGGTAACGCCACGTTACGCACTGTAGGGGTTTATAGCAAGTATTATTCAGTGAACGAATTAATTATTTTATCTACTAATATAAAAACACGTTTATGATGGATGTTCTAATGGAGGACCGCATCATCATTTGATTTTGCCTTATATTTTAAATATATTTTTAGTTGGGGGAAGGGTGGGGCAGGGGAGGGGGGCAAGTTGCCCCCTTTATGGCTCGAAAAAAGCGGACGATATGGCCAAAAATGAGCATTTTTATCATCTTTTTCGGGGAATTGCAAAACCAATTTTCAATCCATGTGGGAAAAGTAAAGTAAGTTTTGGCAATTTTCGCGATCTACGCGCGATTTTGTCAATTCAGACTTAATTTGGGAGAAAATCACCGGGACGATTTACGAAATTTTCCCCTTTGGCGGGACGGGACGACTTGGAAATTTTCATACGCCACTGTTATAAACATAGGTCGAATTTCGTATTTGACCCCGCCAATAAGAAATACAAAAATTTTCAAATGGTTGTACTAAAAATTAAAGCGTATCCCTTTCATATCGGGATATTATTGGGGCTATTAACTCATTTGTACAACGAATTCAGTTATTTAATATTCTAACCACACCGGATATGTGAATCTTTAGGTTTACACCGTTAAGGCAAAGTAGTAGTCTATGTGCTCCGAAATGTTTGAAATTCAACATGGGAACAAATCTCAATTTATTTAAATAGTATGTCCTTTTTAAACTTATATTGGTATCACAATCATCAAATTTAATTAATTTGATTCGATTGTGTCAAAAGTTGGACACAATTATTTGAATGAGCCACCGCTGGCTAATATCTGATTTTTTAAATGTATATGGGAGTGGCTTGCGTTTTCTATTTAAAGGTGCTATGAGAGATTGCTTCTTCAATGTATAAATTATATAATGAACGAAAGGAAAACATTAAAAGAGGAATAGTTTAAGAAAGAAAGCAACGAAACAAACATGACGAGACTTCCACTTTATTAGATTCAGTCATTAACATACACGGTAAAAATATCGTCAATTTTACAGTATTTTAACTGTCAGCGATTATGCCTAACAAATTACTGCAATAATTACAGTATATAATTATACTCTAAAAATAAATTAAATCAAAGTACTTAAATAGTTATATTTGGCGAGTCCTACAGAGAGTGGGAATGCTGTAGGGAAATAACATCCAATGCCAAACACCACAAGGGTTTACATGGAGCTATATCACGTTTAATATGAGGACCCCATCTCCTCAAAATTACGTCAGCCAAACATTTCACTGAAATTAAAACAACATTTGCACTGACGAACACTTAAAACTTAATAGGCTATCCACAAATGTAACCAAGGTTTTTTGTTACCATGTTTAAGTTGAGTAGAAAAACCGGGGGCGCGAGGGCGAGGGGGGGGCGCGGCGGGGGGGGGGGGCTTTGTTGTAAATATTTTACATCAAATTACAAGTGCTGTTAAAATATACGGAGGCCATTTGCTGAAACTTCGTATTTTTATGGAATTTCAGATCCACTTATAAAAACAGTCTGAAAATTGGACATAAATTTACAATATTTCTTTTTTTTTCAAATACAGTAAGTTGTAATTTGCTTTGAGGATTTTATCTACTTATGGCTGTCATTTGAAGGTATGTTGTTTTAAAATAAATTATTTTCATGAAAAAATTTGATCAAGTGTGGAAAAAACAAACATTACCAACACGTGGAAAAATTGTCTACAAGTTCTCTTTCAGAACTGCCTTTTTACTAGGAAAAAAGTTAAGTCCTAAAATTTCAAAATGCGAAATATATAAAATGTTACGTAGCTCATTAATTGCGAACGGAAGAAGCTATTTTTTCCAAATAAATTCAAAACCACGTATAGAAAACTACTACGGCATCTAGGAATTCGGATCTGTGTCTGAAAAAGACTGTTTAAATTAAAAAAAAAAGGAAAATTGAATGGATTAAAGAAAATAGTCTCATATGAGAATAGTAATTACTATTTTATTTCGATGATATGCATTTTCAACTAAAAAATAAATGATTTCCATTCAAACAATTGACAAAAGTCACAGGGATTTCAGCATTACGTGTATGATGCCATTGTCTACGAACTCACAAGAGACCGGGGACCAGCGCTGATTATCCCAATGGTGGCTTAACCGTTAATTTTCACTTCAATCCATTGTCGCATCCATGGCACGTTGAATCAGTGATCTGGACTGGCGTTTTGCTTTGGTAAATGCTGAACAATATTGATCCAGGGAAGGTTAAACTGTGAACTATAAGAATTAGGAGTCATAGTTATGAAAATTAGGGTGGGAAAGTCATAAAAAAGTTAATTACGTTGTATGATGGAAAATGCGAGGTAGATCTAGAAAAAATCGATACATTCAGGAATAAATTATGCAAATTTCGACCAAAAGCGATGGATTTGCAAATAAAAGGGATGTTTTTCATTTCTCATAATGGCTACCAAGTGCAAACAAGTCGCATGTTGAAAGAAATTCGTTCTTTTAGTTAGAGCAGATTTTTGTACAAGTACTAAGTGTTTAAAAATATATGCAAATTTTATGTTAATCAGCCTAGTTTTTAAAATGGTAAGTGTAAAAACCTTGTAAAAAACTTTGGGGGGACTCAAATATTTATCTTCATTTATCCAAAAAAATCCTATAGATACTCACACTTTCCGGTCCAGTGCGTTTTGACTTGGATCTGTCCCCTATTAAGTCACAACTTGTAAGAAATAGTAGCACAGCGCCTCACAAAAGTTACGATGATACTTACGATTCAAGTTTACGAGGACGAACCCCAAGGTTTCTATTTTTAAGGTATAGGCTCTGTAGTGAGTGTCTTTTGATTCTTTCCCCATTCGTAAAGTCACATAACCTGGTTGGGTTGTGGTATCAAGTTCTGGCCTTGGTATAGTGCTACCCTGGCAGTGAACTTTCAAGCGCTTTCAATGAGGGGGTCAAGCATGGTTGAGGGTCGGCATTCATAAGTTCTATTGTTTTAAAAATGCACGCTTGATAATGCACCCCCCGGAATGCAACGGAAGTATGGCGAAACCATTACTTTATTTTATCATATTATCCACATAACAAAACATTTTGGTCCGAATTTTAGGTTTGTCGGATTTTTAACCCCTAATAACCTTCGATAAATTATTGTTAAGGCATTACCACATCTCCATTTTTCTCTTTTGATATGTGTTTTATGACATTTTACATGTTACAAAACACGAATAAGGATAATTAATAAAAGTGGCGCTCACATATTTGTCCATTACTCATTATGTCGTAGTTGTTAAAATGTAATCACGTGCCCTTTCTCTCGGGTAACGATGGTTTAAGGCACCGGTGCAAAAGTGGGTTTATCTAAAAGAATGTCAACATTTACGTTTTAAAAGTTAATTCAACTTACTTGAAAGAGCATAGGTTCTTGAAGGCAAGCATGAACTCGCTGAAATCTTGCCGACATTGTAACGAACATTTTAGGTACGCTTAACTCCAAAAATGTCACTAATATCTACGTAGCAATATCCAGGATATCAGTAACCAACGGCGCGAACAATGTGCGCGTCTGCGGCTTCTGCTAGATTACGAACTTCATGTGCCGTAGAGAATGCCTCTTCAGGAATTTGCGATTAGAGCGATTAGAATTGATGTTTTAAAACTCTGGGGATGATTGGTAATATTGGCCTTACTTCAACAATTAAGATGCAGCTACCGAAATAAGCAATACAGGATAAAACTTCTAGTGTGCATTTTGCGACAGGTCTCATGAGTAAGTGGGGTATCAAACAAGATGAATTACGTATCAGACTAATGGGACCTTGACAATATCACATTTATCTCGTGACATCGGACGACACAAATTCCATCAGATGACCTTGTTATGACTTTGTGATTACCTACATCAGGAAATACGTTGGACACCGGTATATCAAACGTCCGGGGGTACTCCCTTCATATCGGTGAGTAAGCTTCCGGTGTAACGGTAGGTTTGGGGCAATTACCCAGCGGGCATAGTCGTTTTAGAGCGACGTCGAAACGACGTTGGCACGTCGAAAAAAGGTCGACGGTTTTTATAAATTTACGTCGAAAATGCAAATTGAATCGCGTTTTCAGAACGACGTTTCAACTCGGTTCAAATCGATTTGCATTTTCGACATAAATAGTGTGTAAATTCTCTAAAACTCTCGACGTCTTTACGACGTTCCAGCGTCGATTGCCCACTGGGTAACAGCTGCCAGGTAGGACGGCAATTTGAGCAAACTGTCCGGCGAAGAGTCTCCTTTCACTAAAAGTAAGATATTGTCCAAAGAAGCTTCAAACTGTCCTGTTCAATTGTTTCGCGTCTCTCCCCAGAAGTAAGAAGATTTCCAGTCTGTTTGAAGCAGGGTTCCCAGAGTCGTACACGAAGTTGGATACAAAAATATTTTTTGCTATTTTAACTGATGACTTGAGCACGTCACGTGGGTACTTAACTATTATTCGTACAGTGAGCATGAGACATGCGTGACTGTGTTGTAATGCTTATGGTTTTAGTTTCGTAAAGCAAGCACTGCAAATCAAGGAATCATCATCATCAACAACTGTGTCAGTCAACGCAATTTGTAACATTGCGTCAACGTCAACCTGCGAACGTTGGTGACGACCATGCCGACATTTGACAACGGTGGCTCCAATATCGCAGTACGAGCCAACGTGAAACAAGAAATTAAGAATAAGATTCAGTATTTCAACATATCGTAATGATTATAATTACATTTTTTTAAACTATTGATATAACCACCACCATTTTTAATATTGTAATTATACATAAGTACACTATACAATCAAAGAGAAACAGGGTTATGAATAAAAATACACATTTTAGTCCTAAATTGAGAGTTCCAAATATAACTTCCAAAGTTCTACATGTAACATTTAAAAAAAAAAAATGCCTTATGGTTAGGGTATTTTGTCAGCGTAAGGCCATAAATAAAAAAAATGTTCCTGCTATTTTTAAAGGGGAGTACATATGGAAATCGTCCCAATAGATGAACACAAAATAAGCTGAACAACCCCTGTGCATGCATGGACCTGACGCATGCCTAGGCTGATGGTGCATTATGGGCGTGGACTGGATATTTTGATTTATAGTGTCGTTTGTTTTTTGCAATATACGATTGTAACCTTATTTTGTTTTTGGGTACTAAAATACGCGGACGGAGAAACACGACACTTCCAGCGTTTCTGCTTAACGTGGCAGAATGTCGTTCCGACACCTGGAGGAATCCATCAAAATGTAGTCGGATGCCAACGTTGTATCATCAGTGAGCAATCGAAAATAGAACGTCGAAAAGAGTCGAGAGTTTTAGAAACTTACACACTATATGTCGAAAATGCAAACGATTTACGTCGTTCTTAAAGTTCGATGCAATTTGCATTTTCGACGTAAATTTAATTCTTTAAAACGCGACCATAAATTGTATATTGCATAAAACTAAAAACAGCGCGCTTGCGACAAGAATCTTGTTTGGAAAATGCCTTTACAGCAAAATTGGAACTTGCTATAGTTGATCCAATCGTACAGGCCAGTAGCCAGGAATTGATTTGGGGTGGGAAAATTGAAAGAAGTGGACATTTGTTTGGACCAGTGGTCTCCACTTGCACAGATATTTGCGTACGAAGTGGGACCTACATCCCTCCTATTGTCCTTTGGGGTTTTTGAACACTTCATCAACAGAAGAAAACTGCATCAGAGTTCATCTAAACTAGCTTAACTTTTAGATATTTTTCGAAGAAAAACAGCAAATAGGGACCGTTTACATTTCAAGTTGTAGCAGCAACTACAACCTAAGGGGAAGGCGGACATGCAAATGCTAGAGATTCCTGGCATCCTATGGCTTACACAAAAGAAACATGGACATTCTGAATAGAAGGGGTAGATGAAGTGGTACAGGGGTCGCATACGTGGTACAGGGGTCGCATAAGTGAAGTTGGGATCATGAAATGTCATATGGACATTAATTATAGAATGCTTCCATTTTTAGAAGAAAGCACACAGAATTGTTTGCCTGGTCATAAGGATTCCAAAAATGTATACTTTAGTTGATACTCTCTACAATTTATGGTTAGAGACCTATAGGCTGAATGCTCAGCCCAAGTTTTCTCCCCTTACTCCTTAACTGTGTAAATCCCATTGGCAGAAGTTGAAACGGCATGATCTTACATAACTGCCAATATTTGCACAAGGTGTTGATGAAAGTTTCTAATTTTTGCAGGATAAGAAGACAATTGACAAGGCTATATGCTGAGGACATAAATTCCACGGTTGAGTGATCCCAAAGAGGGCGCAATCCATTAGAATCACAGCACAATTCATTTTGAGACACGCTGTATATACATATATAGTTATAAAATTAAAAGTTGCAGTGGCGTAACCTGACCTTTGCAAATGGGAAGGGGGCAGAAGGGGTGTTGAGGCATTTTCTGAGCGGACGAATTTGTGCCCTTCTCCAAAGACACTGTACAAACAGTTCATTTGGTGGGGTGGCGGAGGACAAGGGTTCTGCTCAGGGGAGCGTTCGCCCCCAGTTACGCCACTGATCACGCAATATGATCAATCAGATTTATTTTATCAAATATACAAGCATGTACAGTATAATTATGCATAAGAAATAAAAATGTTGATTGAGATGAGGGCACTGCTAAACGCATAGCGTGGGGTTGCAGCGTATGTAGTCAAATGGCCGAATATGAAGGCAGTAGTGCTAAAAAGTTGTTAATTTGTACGTTTCGGGTAAAACCCTTTATCAAGTACAGAGAAAGATGCAAAATTATAAAGTACATGATATACATGGGTCCACAACAGTCTTATGGTATGCTTCCTTGTGACAGACCTAGATGCAAGACTTGTGCGCACATTCTTCATACTACTGCGATTGTTGGTTAAAATGGCATTCAACATTACATTACATATCTTTTTCTTGTATTTCCAAGAACTTGATCTATGCTATTGTGTGCCGATGATGCAATCAGATTTATATCGGAGAAACTAAAGCTCCCATTTCTGTACGTTTTGCTGATCACCTATAAGATCTATCAGAAGCAATGCAGCTGGCAAACCGGTTGCCGCTCACTTTAACAGTGATCATCACACCATTGATGATGCCCAAATTGTCGGCATTCTTTCTACTTCTGGGAAGTCTGATAAGGACCGCCACAAGGCAGAACAATCTCTTAACATAAAACTTAGAACCATGAACCTCATGGCATGAACATTAGACCGGACCTTTTAAAGGGGCACTTCGTGATCCACAACCTCGTCCCCCGACTTACCTAAAAAAAGTTGTGATTTTTAAATCATCTGAACCGTTAGCCTTAGCAACCCATGTGTACCTAATCTTACATGCAAATTCAGTCGTATCTGTAAGAAATTCGCAATTTTGTATTTTCTGTCCGTAAACGGACAGAAATTACAGCACATTGGCCTATGGGACCGTGGGAAACCAGCGTTTGCTCATAACACAAAACCGCAAGATCGGGATCAACTTAAATTTTAGGAATAAGCTTTTTTCAAGGATATCTAGTGAACATTGAATAAAACAGAAGGTGCTGGAATCACGAAATGCACCTTTAAAATGCAACTATTCCGTCCCCGGGCTGTTATACGCACCAGTTCTCTCTCCGCGCCCCTTGACGCAGACACGGCCCGCATCGGTCTGCGTGTCGCTCTCCCCACGTATAGCTGCTTCTTTGTATTTAAACAAACTATCACTCATAAACCTTACTCATATCAAACTTGACGAAGGGCGATGCCCGAAAATTTGTTTCTACTATGTTCACCTACGACATTTTCTAACTATTTATGTATGTTGACGAATCCTTATCTCTCTCAGAGAACATAGAGATTCAAAATCGGCCTGCTCCATTACCTCTCTAACCTTTGGAAGAGTATTTGATACGTTTTGATGCAAACACGCCAACTTTCTTTTTTTTTAAGTTTCCAAAATTATCCTACCAGCTTCAAGATAGTCTAACTTTTGATGTAAATTGATTTCAATCAACTAAATGTTTGTCTTTGAAGGTGTGTATGTATTTGTGAAATAATTTTTCCTCTGGTAAAGTAACTTTTGATGTCTTAAATATTGTAACTATGTCATAGTCGCAATTCATTTTTCTAATTGCCATGACATATACTAATAAATATACCTGAAATATATTATGTAAGCATGATCATAACGTGACCTTATTTAGACCTTAGACTCCATAATCATAGGTCATATTACCTATAACCATTGAATGTTGACCATCAAAAACAATTTACAAATTACAAATCCCATATTTGACGTGCAAATACATAATACAATAACAAATCATTTTTCAGTAAGAAATTTTCGCGAATGTGCAAAACACTTTTTTTCTACTATATTTTTTTTAATCCATGTGGACAGATTATTTACAGCAATAAATTGCCACGAATTAAACCGCTTGCAAAATTCGCTACAATAAAATTGCTCTTGAAATTAAAGACTGATTCGGAGATTTCCCGGGAAGAGCGACCTCAATTTTCAAACAAATCATGTTTTTGCATATATACATAATGCGTGTGCATATCGTTGCCCACATCACATACTTCTTATATGATGAAACACCGTTTCCGAGAAAATTGCGATTGAAAATCTTTCGGGAAAATGTCTTTCATATACACCACTTAGCACGTGTATGGTTATTTTATGGCAAATAGTGCTTAGAAGAGACTTCAAATTTTGTTTTAAAGTTGGTATTAATAAGATTGTATTATGTTTATGTATGTAGGACGAAGATAAGACAGTATGTGAAATTCCGTATGCCGAATTAGCTTAAGCTTAGTCAAATAGATTTGTATGTGAAATTTTAAATAATCATAATATCTCAGTAATTAGGGCACACCCACATCCACAGACCAAATATCTCGAAAATGTCAAAAATGTCACATAAGACAGTATGTGATGTGAGCGACGATATTTTTTTTTTTGCAGTATGCATTTATTCATACTTTCCAAATTCAAGTTTACAATCAAGTTATACATCAAATATTATATATTTGATATTATATATCTAGTTATATCTATTATATAGTATATTATTTGTCATTTTATATCATTTTCATGTCACTATATCATTATTTTTCCATTTTGTTTAACATTTACACTGTTGTATGCATCAAATTAACACATAGTATTATATTTTATCATATATACCTTATCAATATCATACCACATATCATATCATATACCGTGAAATCATACCATATCATACCATTTCATGTCTTATCCTGTCACATCGTATTATTATTCCTTATAATATCGCATCATGCCATATACAGTATCACGTAATACATTATTATGTCATATCATGCTACACTTCAAAACCTATAAATTACAATATGTTAAGATAAGTTTTTAGATGGTCCCATTCTTTGCTATTCCAAAATATAGATTTTTGTTTCTTTTTGGCAGTAGACTTTATATCATCCATCTTTCTGATTTCCATAGTAAATATATGGAAAATTTACGGGAACTTACCAGATGTACTGTAAATCATACGCGCCTTATATATTGAAAAAGACGCAATAATAATTAATAAATTAATAAATATATTTTCACTATTTTCAATATCTACGCCGCAAATAACCTTTTCTAGGTTTATAACTATAGATTGTGAAGTAATAACATTTATCATTTGGGTTATTCTTGCCCAAAACTGTTTACTTTCATCACATGTTACAAAGAAGTGATTCGTATCTTCCTTACAATTACACAAAACACACTTATCTGAATTTATCAATTTCCATCTGAAAAGATTTTTCCGGCTTGGGATTAAATCATATAAAATATTGTATTGGAATCTCCAAGCTTATTGTTGAATCTATGCTTTATTTGATTGGTAAGAGAAAAGATCATACAGGACTGTGTATATTCATTTCTTACTCCAATGTTGTCTAACATGAACTTTTATTTGTTCTTTCCACACAAAAAAAAAGCTTTGCTGTTTACGAGCAACTTGTAAAAAGTTTTAGATGGAATAAGAGTTACAATGAACATATTTGTTGTTTTCCTAAATGTATAAAGTTAGGGTCTTTTAGCCATTTTGACAGTAACTTCCTGTTTCTTTTATAATTTCTTCCCTTCGGTGGAAAGAGGTCTTGAACTGTTGTAAATAAAACATATTCATTGGACTTTTAACAATGTTTGACTTCTTCCCACAACAGCGTTATTATTCTATTTCAACAATTAATATCACTGATGTAAATGATACCAGCTTTACTCCATTTGCTATTCATTAGTACCTGATATTAAACTGACATTGGATTTTCCCATAAGAGCCTAGTCTACAGGATTTTGTAGAAAAGACTGTACCGTGTTTTTGACGTAGATGTACCACGATTCTACACATCAATGTAGAATTGTGGTATTTTGTTAGTTATATTATTCTTAATATTTTCTGGTTTACAGTTAAGTTTCAACAAAAAACAGATAAACCGCCTTACTTGTTATCCAGTAATGTGCCAGTTTTCCAATAAACCATCAGTATTTTATCACGATTCCTTGAGATCCCTTATTTGTAAAAGCCCGACCATTGAGCTTCTAGGTCAACCATTCTTAAACCACCATACTCCATATAGCCTTTCATCTTAGTACGTTTGGACTTTTTCTTTCTTTGAAACTCCATAAAATTCATGTACATTTTATTTGCATCTTTGATAAATATTCAGGGGAAAATGCAGGAATTGAAGCGTTATATAAGAGTTGAGATATACCAAAAAGATGTGATTTTAGTTATTTTTCCGAAATAGGTTAGTTAGCGTGAACTTTCCGAACAGTTCAACACCGCGTTTTTAATCTACTCAAACCTAATTTTCCAAATTCATGGTTTCGGCCGCTTTGTTGTCTCTGCCATAATATATGCCTAGGCTTTTGTAAAAGACCTTTTTGCATTTAACGTTTTTTTTATATTTCAGGAATTGTTCTTTTCCCAACCAAATACCTTTCGTCTTATTTTTGTCGACATAAATTCCTGATACAGCACTAAAATTATCAATGATTTTAAAAAACATCGTCAATACATTGTGATTAACTAACAAAAATGGTAATATCGTCTGCCAACTGAGTTACCTTTATTTCTGATGTTCAATATACTATTACCGTGTTATAGTTTCTGACTTTTGATATTCAACGAGAGAGTTTCTATAGCAAAATAAATAACAAAAGCTGGACAAGGGACCCCCGTCGAATTTCCCTCTAACTATAGAAATTGGTTTGAGGATAACCAACCGCGTCATAGATATAGACTATTCATATTGTATCTTACAATGTATTAACCCATTTTCTTAAATTGTTCCCCAAAACCAATTTTTTCAAACAATGATCTAAGAATTGAATTAAGGACTGTCAAAGGCTTTTACGGACGGAAATAATAATAGAACAAAACCATTTTCATCGTTATTCAAACAGTACTCAATTACATCCTCAATGATTCTAATATTTGGCAACTAAATATTCCGAACATAACGGTTTAGTAAGAAATTTATAATGTTGTAATAGACCTTATGCGTCGTCAAGAATGGGCCATCCATAGTACCAACTCTTGTTAGTAATGTAATTCAATTAAAGATATTGCGTCTCAAGTTGCAAATTAAATCTATCACCTTTTTAAATAATAACGAAATAATACCATGTCTTGAGTATATGACATTTCCCCTTGTGTAGCCCAAAACCTTCGTTTAAATGATCAATTAATAGTGCTTTGACATTCATCCCAAAAATGATTTATAAAATTCAGGCGTTAACCCGTCCTTTTGATTTGTTCTTTACAGCGTCGGTAACAATTCTGCTATTGAAAGAAGTTCCTTCACACTCCATTGCTCAAGATCACTCAGTACATGTGTTTACATCATCTCTAAATGATGAGCGACGATATAATTATATGTGTGAATAACTAAGCTCAAATATAAAAGTCCTTTATATAGAAAATCCCAACTTGTTATCAAAAATTTCCGGATCCGAAATTTTTTGTTATACACAGTAGTATTCTTATGGCCACTGTTATACCATACATTAAATGTTTACTGCAGAAACGAAAAATGCGATTCCATCTCAAAATTTGGAAGTAGTCATGATGACGTTCTTTAGCTCTAGGCCGACTATTTTAAATAAAAACAACACAACAACATACTATATTTAGAAATCTCTGAACCAGCCTTTAAGTTGTTTTAGAGTGCATATCTTGAGTAGTGCTATAGTAAATTGTTACATAAGGGCCAACGAGAGAAAGAAACTAGAGCTGATGTTATCTTGCAAAGAAACGCAGTGTAAAGTTCTAGCTTTGACTCCTATACTGTGGGTCGTATGGAGAAGTCACATAGGAATTTTTTCACCTGTCGAGTCTACAAGATTGCATTTACTATTTGCCATTGTTTTGATTTGGTTGACCCCTAAAGACTCCGAAACAAAAGGGACCCCTCACATTTGTTGAAGCTTGTTTCCCAGTTTTGCCACCATGAATTGAAGAAATAGTCGTACAAGCCTTTGCACAATACACTCAGCAAGTGGAGTCTTTGGGATCTCCTGCTTATCTGTGGCACTAGGCTTTGGTAGTAGAGAAGTAGTTCTCTAGACGCCATGAAAGGGGCTTCGGCACTCACAGACAAATAATGCTGCAGAGCAGAGTATGCTAGGACTAAGTACCTAGATTACTGTTAAACCTGAAAACAACGAAATTAACATGATTACAGAAAACAATATAGCTGGTGAGTGATGGAGGCTTGGTACTATACTCCTAGAACCAACCACTGGCGAACAAAAGGTCATTCTTCGGGAGGTCACACATGTGACCAAACGTATTTGCCCACCTTGACAAAACAACCAATTCTAGCGAAAGGGAAAGATTATTTTGATTAGGTTCTGTCCAAACCTAACCAAAATAATGGTTTCCACTTTAGTTAGATTGGTGTTTTGTCATGGTGGGCAAATAAAGTTTGGTTAGCGCTGTGTGACTTCCCAATAATGACCCTAAAATCTGCTTTCACATCACTGAAGCCACAAAATCGTGAAAATAACAACATACGTGGAGACGACGGCCAAGGTGAGCGAAGTAAGAAAGTAAAGAATTCGCGAGCCACGACGGTTGGTTACTACTACAAGCACAAAGCGCACTTCCTCTTTCTAAGCAACAATTATTTACAAACAAAAACAAAAACCACCCAGCCATAACCCTTCTTAAAACTGCTAAATCACAATATAAGATTTTCAAGCTAACGATTTGGTAAAAAATAGAAGAGCGCTTAGGGCTTAGATATTTCACAAACAAGTTAGGATTCAGTTTCAACAAAAACTCCACAAAACTCAAGTTACAAAAATGCTCATGATGCGGTATTTTCTTCCCGATTTTTTTCTTTTCTCGCTAAGTGGCGTGGCTTTGCGTAGTTATTTTGGGAAGGAAAAATATAGGAATTCACCCACGCAAAACGCCGAACGAATGTGTTTTAAAGCGAATTTGCTCCCCAGTGGTGTGGTCAGCACATTGGAAGTTTCTGGCAATATGATGCCCACATTGGACCACAGAACTTTGGCAGTTTTTTTACGTACACTTTGTGTTTTGTATTAATAGATCAAGTAGGCAACTTTGAAAGAAGAAATAAATAGCGAAACAACTATGGCTCATTCATCAAGAAATTCGTTGTTTTATTGTTTTTATTTTGCTGTATCAGAAAGGTTTAAACTTAAACCTAATACTAATGAGGTGACCAGCCAAAAATCCGTGATATGGGAAAAAAGTGTGCGCGCCTACAAGTGTGTGTATGCGTGTGTGTGTGTGTGTGCGGGTGTGTGTGTGTGTGTTTGTGTGTGTGTGCTTAGTTGAAATAAGGGATTTGGATAAATTGGTCCTGACGTTGTCCTATACCCACCCATACTTACCATATTAAAATCAGTGTAATGAAATGGTGTGACAGCACTGAAATAATAAACAGAAATAATCATAGGATGGAGAAGGTATGCACAGTAGGTCAGTCTTGCTAATGGAGCCCAAGCTGCCCAACCTAGCAAGGCATTAACAGGACCTGCAAAGCGATGGCAAGGAAGAATATTAGGGAATACTGTGAATCAGTTATCATTCTACGATTTAATATTTTCCAAAAATAGTTTGTAATCCTTCAGGTTTCGAATAAACTGATACTCTTCTGAATTAGCATTACGATCGTGAAAGGAAATTATCTATTAAAGGCGAGGTTTGGTCATACACTATTGTAAAATGACATTCATACCTCCGTATCCAGTTGCACATGCAAATGCAACCCATGCTATAGCTGATGACCAGAGTGTCCTGGACACAGTGTAGTAGAAGACAGCTTGTGGCTGGGTCTGGTATCTGCCATGATATGTTCCATACAGACCATACACCATACCTAAACCAGTAGCAATCGCATAGCACCATCCCAGTATGGTAGCTATCTGAATACCAAGCGAATCGGTTTCAATTCAATATTATTATACACAATTGCTTTGTAGTGGCTGAGCGCAATTTTGGTTGCTTCTTTCGTCACACCTGAGAATTCAATCAAGTTTGTAGTTCCTTCCTTTCCCCGTATGCTGCTTGGTTTTTTGGTTGTTCTTGTTCTTATTCCTTTTCATGCAGTCTAAAATCATCGGAAGGACTTTGATGACGTGGAAAATAAATGCAATAATTCTGTCGGAGAATTTTTATTATGCCTTTTTGGGGGATACTGCGAGTTAACATCTTTCGAAACCTTGACATACGTACAATAGTGCTTACTAGAATTTTGTAGTGTCACGGGTATACAGAAGTGAACGATTTCAAAATAGTTAAGACACTGTCCAGAACGGTAAGAATAGGAAATGAACACAATGTGACTTACTGTAGAATCGCCAATTATTATTATATTTCATTCACTTCCAAGATAATATAAATTTAGCCAGAAGGCTACGACACACACACAAACGCGCGCGAGATTACACACAAACACTACAAACAGACAGACAGACATACGCGCACACTCGCACAACCCCCTTCCCTACCCCTTCCCCCAAAGACACCGAGGATGTTTGCTAACAGTGTATAGACCGTATTCAATATGACGTCAGCCACCAGACATGTTGGTGGACAAGATGCATACATTCCAGGACTACAATACATTCAGCTGTCAATCGATCCATGTTTGGCGATTGCACAGGGATCATTGACAGGTGAATGTATTGTAGTACTGGAATGCGTCTTGTCCACCAACATGGCTGGCTATTGAATACGGTCTATACATGAGAAAAAATTACCGGAGGCATCCTCCATGAACGTCCGTGCAGCCAATACAAGAAGTAACCAGTGACCATACCAACTAGGTAGCTGTTGATTCGAGTCCATGGCTTGATGTACACATGGCTCCCAGCGTTGGCTACAGTTGAATTATGGAAACTCCTGTTTAGTAGAAGACAATGTAAGTGCACAATAGTACGAATTCTAAGGAAAAATATTAACTGGGTAAAACTCTTTCACCGGGTTAGTGTAGAAAGTCGTACAGCCCATGTTGGCGAAATTATTAATGATTTGTGAAATGGCATATAAATACATACATTTTGAAACGTGTTTCTCAAGTCAGAAATCAAATATCTTTACATTAACAAAATTAAATGTCGTATGTGCAGTCGCTGCTTTTCTCAGATAAGTACAAGGGAAGTCGTATGTGAGGTAAGATCAGAAATGAAATTGCTAATCCAAGACAGTCATTATTATTTGACACATAGAACATTCTGAGGTAAAACTGGAATGAAATTGCTAATGCAAGAATTTCGTATGTGACATCTAGGACATTTTGAGGTAAAACCGCAAATGAAATTGCTAATGCAAGAAAGTCGCATAACTTTCACCAAGAAGAGCACATGCACATATTTTTACTATCATATTTTAAATTTTAATCATCTGTTATTATGGAATTTTATATTTGTTAGGGCATATCAATAAAAACGCAACAAAACTTCTCCCCAAGTTTTGTGGTTATTGTGTAAAATTACATCAAAATAATTAATGCCATCTTAAAGCCACATATCTCCTCTTTCCAACGATATAGGTAATTTGTTCATGTGCGGTCATGGATAACCGAGTAATCATTGTTTTTGCACAATGGGACAAACCAAAGGATTTGCCTTATATACTTGAACATCACATGTGGTAATGTGGTAATTAGTCCATAACTATTCAGCTATTGCGGTAGTGCCAATTGGTATTATAACTCGAATACTGACCATTTCCATTTGATTCATGACAAAACACCTTTGGGAGAAATTACATCAAAATAAAATCAAGATACAAATTTCTCTGAATTTGCACTTGATTGGTTATCGAACACCTTACGAAGAACGTTTGTTAGGTCCTATGCAATACGACGTCACACTTAGCGATTGACATCAAATCTCTCTTGCCCTACGCTGGAAATACCAAGAGTATAATAGATCACCTGTACAACTTGAGCATCTCAGGAATTCAATGTATTGTAGTCATGTAATGCGGCTTTCCTACCCTACAGCATGACTGCCTATTGCATTGCATAGGGTCTTAAACATTAGTAAGCATTCTAAATATGCAGGGAAAAATCAATTTGGAAAAAACTTAGGGCGCATCTTCTGGAAACGTCCATCTGCCTCCTGAAATTAACTATAGAAGAAACGTAGCCTATAAATGAAGGTAATATAACATCCCACAGTTCAGCAGGCATTGGTCAAAAACCTTCAAATTGATACTTACGGTTGAATCATGCCTGCGGAGAGATCATATTTCCAAGCTAATACCGCATTACATGTGAAACACGTTGTCATCAAAATGCCAATTGTACCGAAGCCAATTTTGTCAAACCTTAAAAAATAATTGAAATAATCATAAAAAATATTAAAATAATATTAAACTATCCTGAATAATTTGCCAGAATGTGTGCTTTAAGCAATTTCATCGAATAAAAACGTTTGACTGTTTCTGCATGGCACATATTTCTTTGACACTGTTGTGCAATTGCCTCTTCAAAGCATCACATAATATTAAAGATTGTTATATGTTTCTTTTTGTTTCGGTTTTTAACTACTAAAATTGTTATTTTGAGGCATAACTTGTGTGCAAGAAATGTGCAATATCTGTATTCCAAGTGTTATGACGCCTCGTGTACGACAAAGGTAAGAAATACCTTTCAAACACAAATAAATGAGCCTTGTGCACAAATGATCTGAGTTTTATAATAAAACAGATTTAATGATTTTTAATCAGAATGGTTCAAGAATTTCGTATGTCCAAAACATAATTACAATAATAGCTTCACATGATTTATAAACTAAGATACTTAATGTTTCAAGTCCTCTAGTGTCCTGTGTTGCAAGAAGCGTTGCAGTTCAAAGATGATATGTCCTCACAGCGAAGACTCCAAAATGACAGTATGCTAAGTCACACTTATATATCCTCAGTTAATATTCCATTGGAATCTTCTCAGTCCTGAAGATAACTTTTGTCCAGCAGTTCAAGACGACAAGGTTAAATAAGTCCCTCGACGTTTTTTTTTTTTTTTTTTTTATATTAAGCACAAATAGAAATGTCTTGTGCCATTTTATATTTTTTAGGTTTACTTGTATAATTTACCATAGGTTCCTACAGTAAACCGCTATACGATGTATATCAAATATTATGACACCAATGGCCTACTATACTTTCCAAGAATTTTTTGATTAATTATTTACTTTGTTTATGTCACTAGGTGTATGCATTATGAAAATCAGAATCACAGTAACTCTATCAAGATTTTTAATTTTTGTCATGGGCACTTCCGTTAGTGCATAAGGGGGGGGCTCCTAGGGACCCATGCTAATTAACGCAAAAACGACGCGATGGATTTGAATTTTTTTGCACCAATGCAAGCGCAACTAAAAGTTAGACAAATACAAAAAAAATAAACCAAATATATTGCAGCGTTAAAAAACGCCGGCCGAAAAACCAAAAATGGGTCCCTAGGAACCCCCCCCCCTTATGCAGTTAAGTGTTAAAGATTGTTATATGTTTCTTTTTGTTTCGGTTTTTAACTACTGAAATTGTTATTTTGAGGCATAACTTGTGTGCCAGGAATGTGCAGTATCTGTATTCCAAGTGTTATGACGCCTCGTGTACGACAAAGGTAAGAAATACCTTTCAAACACAAATAAATGAGCCTTGTGCACATATGATCTGAGTTTTATAATAAAACAGATTTAATGATTTTTAATCAGAATGGTTCAAGAATTTGGTATGTCCAAAACATAATTACAATAATAGCTTCACATGATTTATAAACTAAGATACTTAATGTTTCAAGTCCTCTAGTGTCCTGTTGCAAGAAGCGTTGCAGTTCAAAGATTATATGTCCTCACAGCGAAGACTACAAAATGACAGTATGCTAAGTCACACTTATATATCCTCAGTTAATATTCCATTGGAATCTTCTCAGTCCTGAAGATAACTTTTGTCCAGCAGTTCAAGACGACAAGGTTAAATAAGTCCCTCGACGACACTAATATTCCACAGTATATCAGTCCAAGATAATCACCACGATTTCTATCTGTCCACAATTTGGAATCCTATTTTGATTCCCAGCACTTTTGGCTTCAAAGACGAGTGTAGAATAGTTATAGGACACTGTTCACGTGGAGTTGAAAATATAATACATCCTGGCACTATGTACAGGTCTGCAATTATTGCAGATTAAAACTAGCTATAGCTTCTAGCTACTTGCTACTCTGGCTGCATGCGAATCTTCTGGCCAAGTTCTCCTTAATATATACACAATATTTCATAACTAGGTATTACAACATTATTATGCATAAACATAACCTAACACTGTCAAATCAGATTTCACATAAATTACATCATCTGCATTGCATCACCTCACATTTATAACTTCATGGGGAATCCCCATATTATGCAATCTGTGTTTTGATCTCAAAGCATAAACAAGTTGGCTCAGTTTCTAAGTTTAGCATTCCGGGGAATCCCACACATCTCTTGCTTGATGTAAATAACAGGTTCATTTTGCACAAACAACACTAGGGGAATTCCCCTTTCTCTTTTTAACAGTAAACAAAGTACTTTTCCCGTGAGAAATCTCTTCTCAAATAAAATTGAGAAAATCAAATTAATATTTTCAATCAGAAAATTTGAGGGTAATATAACAGAAGCCAAAGCAGAAATTTGAGAACAATGTTCATATGCATGCCCTCTCCCACCATGAGAGAACAGAACATTCATGATATAACCCTAAAACCGCTCTGACTACATGTATGAATACCCTAAAGAAAAAAAATAATATAGGGAACTCTAAATCACCAGCAATGTAGTGGAAAGATACGTCATTAATTCCTGAGAAAATATTGTATGTTGCACTTTTTAAGTTACTATATTTTTTCTACATGTATGCTTTTTAGGTCACCCTGTACTACAACTTTATGCAGCGTACTTACCGATACAATAGGTATACAATTATTGGGCAAATAACGTAAAACTGCATGTCATTGGATAAATACCACGACCATGCAAGGCACTAAAATAAAGAAGATGAAACAAACTGTTTTTAGTTTTTAAAGATATTTTCAATTCTCTGAGCATGGTTAAATGTCTGTTGTACTTCGTAGAAAAGTTGTTTACGTATTTTTATTTGCTTGTTTGTTATGTTTTGCTTATTGTTTGTTGTACTTCTTCTTCAGATACACTACTTTCTACTTGATCAAAACAGGCAAGTAGTGTTCGCATACAAACATACAAAAAATCTCGCTTTTAGTGTCAGATGGTGGTTTCCTTGTACGTACTTTCAGGCGCGTAGCCAGCCCGGGGGTTTCGAGGGGCAAGTTCCCGATGTCCCGATTACAGGCAAAAATATCCCGGTCGCAGGGCAAAAGAGTAAAAAAAGGCTGATTTAACATGAATATCCGTCTTTTACTTCCCACATACCCTTTTGCTCGCCCACATACCCTAAGATCGACGATACTTGCCCTGTGCTACTCATGTGCAGAGTATACATGCTTGCCCTGTATGGGAAAGATCAACCCA
>JAMKCH010046346.1:0-38943 GCA_023653785.1 Ophioderma brevispina | reverse complement strand
CAAAGTGCCACTACATATCAGCCGACAAATACTGGCAAGGGCCGAGCCGGCCTGGATCAAACCAGAACCACTTACCGCTAAAGACCAAGGAAGCGGACCTCGAACTTTGGAATCTGTTAGGGTTGTATTTTGTCGTGCTAAGGGAGCACATCAAAAACAACCCTAACGGTCTCAGTTTTAGACTGGATTTAACCCTTCCGAAATTACACCAAAGTAGCATGTAACGTAGCCGGCTGCCGTTGCCCGGCCTACGTTAAATGCTAAGCTTTGGTCTAAAATTTGAGGGTTATTTAAAAATCTAAAAATGCAAATTAACACCAAGGCTTAGCATTTAACGTAGCCGGGCCACGGCAGCGCTGAAAAAGACGGCAAAAGCAACCCTAACCTCTTACTTGTGAGGACTGTTTTTAATGGAGTGGGCTATAAATGGGTGATTTTGGTTTATTTTTACACAGTTTTTTTGGATTCCGTCGTCCTATCTCAACATGACTATGACAAAAGTTTTTCGCCTGGGGTTAAGAAAAAAAGTGCGCCGGGCCTCTCCCAAACATCAAAAATGGCCGCCGTTTCCCTGAAAAATCACGTTTTCGGCCATAACGTTGTCATTTGTGGGTCTCTTGTGTGGGTTTGGTGTTTTTTCTAACCCTCTGTTTTGTGGGTCAAAGATCATTTATGCAGTTAAAATTACTGTAAATCTGCAGTTATTGAATTAAGGCACATTTTTGATAATTTTTGCCATATATATAGGGGTGACTGTATGCAGAGATTTTTGTTTTTTTTTTTACATTTTTTTTTGTTATTCCAGTCCATGATGCATCAAACACATAGCAAATACAAAGAAATACATAAAACATCTTTGAAATAATAAGATATATATATGTAAGGAAAAATTAAAATTAAAAACCCAATGATTGGAGGAGATGTATCAAAAGGCCATTAATGGCCAGACATGATCATCCCCTTCAAAAGAAAAGTAACATCAATACAATTACTTAATGTACCATTGTAAGTAAGCATACATAGAAACACAAGAGTCAACAAACTAGGATTAAGAATTTCAGTTCCTTAATAATGTTTTGTAAATTTAGTGGTACTGATTTAGCATGTCTGCCTTTAGTTGACTTTTGAAAATATTTGGATTTTTGGATTGTTTTATTCTGGGTGACAAATATTCCAGTATAAAGGGCCCATTGTTCTAATACCTTTTGATGCAAAATTAGTTTTGTTTCTTTTGATATAATAATCATCAGTATTCCTGATATATTACCGAGAGATGCAGTTAAATTCTCCCAAGAAAAAGCGCATCATTAAAAATTATCTTATGTCAAGGACTATTAATGATTTGTAAAGAGATAATTAGAACCCCATATGATTTTAAATGCCTAATTTGCTTATTTCACATTTCCAAGAATTGTAAACTGGCTGGCAACCCAAAGACTGACCCATATGCATGTGCAACAACTAGAACTAGAATAACCCTTTTCAATGAAAATGTAGGCACTTCCTTGGGGCACTTCTCTGGTACTGCATGAGATTTCACCTTTGTAGTGGTCTATTTCTGTAATTAAATATATGCACTTTTTAAAAGTTGGGAGAAAAGGGATGGTAGAAACTATCATTTTCCCACTGTTACATATAGAACCTGGACACAGAGTGATTGATTGCTTAGGAAATGTTTCTTGGTCAAAATCCTGAGGATGAAGACACTCTTGAGGAAATTATAATTTGAAAAAAATACATATTTTTTCGGAAGCTTAAAATTTCCTGTGGTGGTCAAAATTTTCTGGGACCAGTGGTCCCACGGTCCCATGGATTTTGCAGGCCTGAACAGAACGATACACACAATACCAAAGTAATCCATAATGACACAAAAAAATATACCGAACCGCTTCCATCACTGCACTAAAAGGCTAGAGACAATACATTGTATTTTAAGGCTTACAAGACAAGCACAGTAAATAGACCGTATTCAATAGCCAGCCATGTTGATACATTCACCTGTCAATGATCCCTGTGCATCGCTAAACATGGATCGAATGACGCCTAAGCCTACTAAATCTCACAAAAGCTCACTGTGTTAATTCAGAAAATAGCGATGACGTCATCAAACCAAGACTCATATGGGCACGAATCGCTGGCCAGGCCACGACCCGTCGTAGCGTGCTACCCCGGGTCATGGGGCTGGGGCCCAAGGTCCGGGTTCGAATCCCATCCGAATTTGCACTTTTTCTTGTTCCCCCTTCTTCCCTCACTCCTTCAGTCCTTCCCGGGAGATAGGCTAGAAACCGAGGTGGGATTAGGGTTAATGTATTGTAGTCCTGGAATGTGCATCTTGGTCTACCAACATGTCTGGTGCTGACATCATATTGAATACGGTCTATACTGGCCCCACATAACCGTGAAAATGACCTTTGACATTCACATTCTGTACCCACATAGGTTATAGACCACTAACCATGATGAAAAAAAAAATTGGATGGGTTACTTCTTAAAAATAAACCTATAAAAAAACCAAAAAACCACTTCAGACTCACAAATGCCAATAGGCATAGTTATAGAACCACAGCAAAGATCTTTTCAGAGCCACCCGACTTTCCAAACTTCATAGTAGATGGCCATTTTCACATCCGTGGTGTACTTTCAGTTTTGACACTTCATGATATGCATCTCACTAATTCAATGAAGAATTTCAAAGATATTTTGCTGTGTAACTATCCTATTAAAGGGGCTAGCTCAGCTAGATTAACAAACCTCCTTATTTTTTTCTTTGGATTTGGGGCCATTTATGTGGTCAAATTTGGCACTTTTGGTGTACCCCAAATTAATAATGTTTTCTACAAAGCCTTTTACTTTTCCCCTGCATTGATCTCGTTTTGTTTTTATCATTATTATAGACAAGGTGTCCAACATATAATGCTATTTTGGTTCCACATTTTTCTTGCTTCTCATTTCCGGAGAGAGATTGTTGCAATTCAGCGTTTCGGAGGTGACATTTTCCATTAACAAGATGCATATTGTAACAAATGTTACCTTATTATTTTAATAAGAATTTCTCTCGTTTTTGGTGTATGCAACAACTACCAGGATGACTTGCATTTAGTTGCAAAAGGATTTTGATCCTTCGCCTATTAAGATTTTGTGCGCAATTCCACATTCAATGTTAACTTTTCGTTAACATGTCGTCACTTCCGCAAAATGAAACTGCTAGGTTTACGTTTTAGGCAGCTACAATGGCCTGTTTTGAATTTTTAAATGTTTAACATGCCTTTAACATTTCTTGAATAAAAGTTATAAAATACACCAAACATATTTCAACTTATACAAACCACTGTATCCTTACGTTAGCACCTGTCACTTACCGAAACCACATTTGTCACTTCCGAAACAGTTAAGGTTAAACATCTCGCTTACTGTGCTTAATAGAAATCTATGCTGCTGATATCTCTGTTGTAGAGATTTAGTAAGTGATGCTCATCATGATCGGATGACACTCACCCACGGTGCTGACACAGTCAAACTTTTTTAAAATTTCCTTGAGACTGAAATTGTTTGTCTCGGAAATGACATGAATTTTGTAACCAATGCAAATTGCTCATTTTGGGAGCTTGGAGGCCTTACTGTGGTTGAATGGTGATTGTTTTACCTTGGAAGAACACATATCCAAATGATTAAAAATGATTCATAACATTCAGATTGGATAAATGTTACTATTTACCAGTGTATTCGTGTTTATGTGTTACTTTTTGTGCCATGAATAGACATGCCAGACACATCACATGTCTTTGTGACAGTACTGTTGCCATGAAGTTTGTTTTTTTAATAAATTATGATAAAAAAAATAAAAATCTTTAAGATAATAAAATAGGTACAGTGTTCTGTATAAGCTTGACCAAACAACATGTGTGCATGTTTTAGAGAAAAATAACCCAATCTAATATTGTTTTGGGGGGTGACATTTTTTGTTAACATGTGTATACAACATTATTCAAGGCCGTAGCTTGTGTTGCCATAATTATTCAAAGTAAAGTTTTAACCACAACAGCAAATATTTTTTATAAACTAATTAGTCACTACTCGGCGGGTCATTTCCATGCCAAAACAAAGAGTTCACCTTACATCTTGAGTTTTGCCCGACTTGCTTGTAGTACGTCAGCCACTTTGAAAAATGGGCTCTAGTTTTCGAGTTAGGGTAAGGTGTCGAGTAGAAAAATTGCCCAATGGTACCAGGGTTAGGGGACATATGTGTGGATCATCACCTGGGTGGAGTAGAATATCAGAAAGTGGTGAAGTTATTTTTTTGGGACCAAAAAAAGGTCAAAATTGAGCCCCAAATTAGGTAAAAATCATAGAATGGTGATTTATTTATTCCGACTTTATATTGAGAGGTTAATGCTAATAAAATTCCCCCACTATATAGGTGTAGATTCAAGAAGAATTTGAAGTTGGAATCTGGGGTTAATTTGACCACAGCAAAGACCAAAAAGGGTCCAAAATTGGCCCAAATAAGGTAAATATCATAGAATGGTGTTCCAGCTTTTCAAATAATGTAATAGTATTAATTTTCCCCACTATATAGCTGTAGATGGCAAGGAAGAATTTTAATGTTGGAATCTGGGTTAGTTTTGACCCCAGAAAGGGCCCAAAAAGGATGTCAAAGTTGACCCAAATATGGTAAAAATCACAAATATGGTGATGTATTTTTCCATCTAATTTTGAAATGTAACAGTCATTTGCCCCACTATATAAGCGTAGATTGAATAATTTTAAGGTTGGAATCTGGGTTTATTTTGACCCCAGAAAGGGTTAAAAAAAGGGGTCAAAATTGACGCAAATTAGGTAAAAATCATAGAATGGTGATTTATTTATTTGACTTCTATGAAATGTAATACTATTTAATTCCCCCAATATATAGCTGTAGATAAGAAGGAATTTGAATGGTTGCATTCTGGGGCCAAAAAAGGGGTAAAATTGACACAAAATATTGTAAAAATCATAAAACGGTGATGTATTATTCCATCTTAATTTTCTACAGTGGATAGGTAGTTTACTTGCACCACTATATAGCTGGAGATTGAAAAATTTGAATTTAAACCCCAGAAATTGCCACAAAGGTTAAAAAATGCACTTTAAAATGGGTAAAAACAAGGAAATTGTATTGGTATGCATAGTTTCAATATAAGGCAGGATTTCAATAATCAATTGCCAATATAAAAAACCATTTATTCACTTTTATCAGTAGTGACATCCAAAATTGAAACTTTGGATAATAATGGTAAATTACACCCCATTTGGTCAAAATATATAACCAATTAATGCATGGTTTACATATCGGCAGTCTTGCTCTGTTAAAATTGGTAATAATGCACATTATCAGGCTTGTAACCAGGGGAGGGGGCGGTGGGGGCTGAAGCTCCTATTCCTAAAAGGCCAAAAGATTTGCGCGCGAAAAAAATGTAGGTAAAAAGTCCACTTTTGCCAGATGAGCACCTTTGTTAATTTTGGGGACAAAAATTTGCACCTTTTAATTTGTTGGGGGAAGTCCCCTTTGAAAAAAATTGGTCTTTTCCTAATTTAGTGTTCCTTACTGGGGGGGACATTACAATGAAAAAACTTTGACAGGGATCTCAAATGGTCCTACCCAAATTGGTCAAAATTTAACCCAATACGCCACGATTTCAGTCTTTGTTCCCGAAACTTAGGTAAATCCAGTAGGAGAGACAAAATCAGTTGGTCTGTCAGATGAAGCTATACTAAATTGTTCTTAAAATCTGATATTTTGGTTTAGTTCTGCCCTGAATTATTCACAAAGTTTTACTATTATGGTTAGTATATATATAGTGAAAGTCTGTTGTCTCCGGAACGACTAAGACCAGGCCTTTCTACAGGCCGGTGTGGAAAACATTTCTTACGTATGTTCAGAAACCCATTACAATGGGACAGGGGGAGGCTACAGGATTTTTAAATGGCACGTATACCAGGCAATTCATGCCAGTTGAAAATAACTCCTGGAAAAAAACATTACCGGAATATCGGATCATGGTGGTGAAATACCTCCTTTTACCACAATTGTGGCACAGAATCGAGAAAAGTTCGGGGCATTGATTTCAAGTCAAGGAACAGATTAAATCAGACGGGCACGATATTTAACTGATGGGAATTGGAGTCAGGCGATTCCATCACGATGAATAAACTATTAAATTGGGGCTGTATCTTGACCCAAAATGTCAAAATTTAGTTTATTATCTGCTACCAATAGGCCTATTTTTACTAGAAATGAGGTTTCATTTAGAAGTATTAAAATGCATATAAGTGGAATGATTTCATACTGACTCATATTTTGGGTGTATTTTTACCCTTTTTGCCTTTTCTGGGTCATTTCATTTGAACCCAGAAGATTCCAACATTCAAAATTTCTTCTTCAATCTATGCTATAGATGGAGAAAAAGGAAATAACTACTGCATTTAATGTAAAGTGTGGAATAAATACAACACCATTCTATGGTTTCTACCTTATTTGGGTCAATTTTAGCCCTTTTTCACCCTTTTGGGGCACACATTGACCTAGATTCCAACATTTTATTTCTTCTGGAATCATCTGCTATAGAGTGGGGAAAATTGAATACTCGTTCAAGTGAATCATAAATACATCACCCATTCTATGGATTTTTACTCATTTGGGTAAATTTTAACCACCTCTTTTGGCCCGTTCTTGAGGTCACTTTTGACCACAGTTCCAACATTCAAAATTCTTCTTGAATCTCCACGGATATAGAGTGGGAAAATTAAATACTACCTATTTTTATATGAGGTTGGAATAAATACATCACTATTCTAAGATTTTACCTTACGCACAATATTTTTATCTGAGGGGGCAGCGGGACAGATAGGGCAACAAGGAAACCCCCAATTTTATCACACATTACAGGAATAACTACAATACTATTGCATTTTAATATAAAGTTGGAATAAATACATCACCATGATATATTTTTACCTGATTTGGGTCATTGTAAGCCTTTTTACCCTTTCTGGGGTCAAATTTGACCCTAGATTGCAATTTTCCTTTCTCTGGAATTTTGCTATAGAGTGGGGAAAAGATAAATACTAGTTTTAAGTTGGAATAAATTCATAAAATTATGATAGTTTACCTCATTTGGCGTCAATTTGACCCCTTTTGGGACCTTTTTGCCGGGTCCACAAAAAATAACACACAGATTCCAAACATTCAAATTATTCTTGAATCTACACGGATAATAGTGGGGATGGAAACATTAAATACCATTACATTACATTATTGAAGGTGGAATCAACCATTATATGATTTTTTTACTTCATTTGGGTCAATTTTGACCCTTTTTGGTTCTTTATGGGGTCAAAAATAACACCAGATTCCAACATTCATTCTTCTTGAATCTACAGCTAGTAAGCGGGGGGAAATTTCATGTATTACATTCAATATGAATCGGAAAAAATAAAATCACCATGATATGATTTTTACCTAATTGGGTCACATTTTTGACCTTTTTGGCCATAAAAATACAATTGCCCCACCTGATTTCACATCCCCCCACGGCGATGATCCCACACATATGTACCTAAATGTGGTAGCCAGATGAAATTTTTCTACTCTTCCAACTATTCCGAACACTGCCTAGGAGGCGACAACGACTCTCCACATACCACCCTCACACCCACCATTCAACTTTACCGCCCTAAAGACAATACCATAATCACTAAGTGGACCATAATAAATAAAAACTACCCCGTGGTGTCCAAAAAGGGTCGGGCTGACGTACTATTGGGATTAAATTTAAGATGAGTCACCAACAAAATCCATATATTTCATTCATTCTCACAGACTGGTTCATCAAAGTTTCACAACTATGAGCAAAACTTCAGTCATTTGCATTGCATTAAAACCAAAGTATGCATTTTAACAAAAATGTAAATCTTAAGCAACTCAATCAGCACAGGGCTATTACCCATGGTGTACAATGAGAAAAACAGGGAATAAACATTGACATTTTCCCTTTAAAAGTCCCCTTGTTATGTGAAATAATTTCCCATTTTTAGGGGCACACTGGCAAGGGACCACTGCTGATGTAGGGTCTTAAATACTCAAATGTATTTCATGCATGCATGTGGCAGTAATTCACTGACCCCCAATATATAAATGGTAAATAAATGCCCCCAGACCTTAAAATTTGTGATATTGGTGCTTTACAGTTTTACCCTACTTTTGAGATGACTTCCACAATTTGGACTCTTTGATAGAATTTCTACCTTTTATTGAAATTACTATGGCCCACCATGTATGATAAGGTTAAACGGAAAAAATGGTGGACCCATGTGAAAAAAGTCACTAAAATTTTACCCAAAGACTGACAGGACGGATGCAGAATGCATAGCATGTACTGCAGAGACCCAGACTAGTTTTCTTGCATGAGTTTAATTGCTACAGAAGAAAAGTATTTAATTGGATTATCTTAACGATATGTTTATTTTCTTGTTTGTTGTTGCTTGCTTCATATCTTAAAAATTATCGTTGGATATTACCATTTCCAGTTGATCCACAAAACGAAAAACTTTACTAGTTAAGCGCAATTGTACTGCAAGTAAATCAGAAATGACTTTGTACTGCACAGGTCTGGTGACCAGCTAGTGCAAATTGAGCCCAATTACCAACAATTTTGATTGTAGAATAGTCCCTTATCATGTTGAAATACTATATTATTTACATTTTTTGGGGACACCTGCACAGCTATGAACCATGCTGGCGGAGGGTCTCTTAAAAGCTCTATAATGTATTTAATTGCATCGTTTTTGCTATCATTACAGCGACAAGGAAATCTAAATGGTTACTCGCCCTCCTTAAAGTTAGTTTCCCTTAATTAAGGTGGGCTGCAATAAAAAAAGAATCACTATAAAAGATAACCATGAAACTGCTAGGTACCCATGCAGCTCTTGAAAAGAGATTGATTTTTTTTTCATCAGATTAAGTATTAACTTTTACACTAAATATATAGACTTTAGATTGTTGCTAAATGATTGTATTTTTGCTCCACCATATGATTTTGCCCAATAACTTTTATGTACAACGATAACATGGTTACATATGTTCTTAGGACTAAAATAGTAAAAACTCACTTTTTCAACAAAAGTACAGTGGTAGGTCTGGTTAGTATCACTATGCAATATGAAGTTACAAGATAGTATGATTGAGAGAATTGGTGAGGGAGGGATCTTTTTAATACTTTGAAACAAATGTAGTACTGACCTAGCCCCGTTTTAATATAGATGGAGGAAAAATGCATTTGAAAACAATGCAAAAATATTTCTAAATAAACTTAAGTGTACTTTTTGTCAGAGCCAAAAGACTAGGAATCACTCAAAGTACAATCAACCCAAACATAAACTAGACCTGGGGACAAATCTAATTACAAGCCGGCCGTATTGGGAATGGGGATCGCGGATCATGTCTTATGGATCCCACTGAGGGATTGACCTTGACCCCTGTAACTCACCAATAGTCACAAAATGTCATTAAATGTATTTTACGTTTAAACAACTTTACCAGGATCAAATTATTTGAGTTCAACTCAATCCAAGTATGTCAGGGATTGACCTTTGCCACCTCTATAACGGGACCATGGGTCGCGAATAGGGATCAAACTGTAATTTTTGGTATTTACGATATCCCGAGGATTATTCCTGTTTCAATTTCAGTTCACTTCGGAGCGTGTTGGAAATTTTGAACGCTTTGACCTGGAACTTTGACCTTTGGGGTCAAGACTATCATAGATCTTCTACTATTAATGTTACATCACTGTAGTAATAACGGGCTTTAGCTGACCTCTATAGGCTGAGGATAAATTCCAATTTGGTCTTTATTTTTAACATTTTTTGGCCAAAATTGACTTTTGACCCCCTTAATGACCTTTGATCCCGGTATAAAAAAAAATCTCTATAGATAACAAAAATGCATTGTTCCAGCCAAAGTATTAATAAAAAGTCTACTGCCTTAGTTCTGGAGATAAACATTCTTAAATATTTACCTTAAAACCGGAAATAATGACATTAATGACCTTTGACCTCCAACTAAAATACCTAGCAAAATAACCCTGGTAACATGGAATTCATATCTGCAAGTTAAGTACGTACTTATGTTTGGTTTTGAGATAAACATTTTTGAATATTTTGGAATTATTTTGGTTTTGCCCGGAAGTTCCACCTTAATGACCTTTGACCCCCATGTCCGAGCACAACATTTGAAGGGTATGAAGTGCTTCGTATGTCCTGAATCACGGTGACCAGAACGGTGCAGTATACCAGATAGCTATTTTTGAGATTTTTGGAAGATTTGTCCATTAAGACCGGAAGCGCCCCCTTAATGACCACAAATTGACCTGCTCGGACCCATAAACTTTTGTGACGGGGCCCACGTGCTTCTCATGCATGACGTCACGTTCCTGTGCAATGTCAACTGCTAGGAGGAGAACAGTTTTTAAAAAAATCACCACTTTTGACCCCTGTGACCCATAGAGGACCTCAAAAGGGGGTCAAAGTCAGATGACATAAATGGGAAGAGTCAGTGGTCATTTGGTGAAAGTCGAGTTAGAATACGTCAAACCATGCCCGAGCTAGACGCAATAATTGATCGTGTTGCCAGAAAGAAGAATGAAGAAGAAGAGAAGGCATTCAGAAGGAAAGCCCATCAAAAAACAGAACAAGACAAGACGGCCTGAAGGCGTCTTGTTAAAAATGGAAAGTGAGGAGGGGTATTTAGTGTGATAACTTTTAAGGGTTCCCAACCTTTAGAGGGCATCATTTTTCCTCCGGTACTACCAATCATGCAGAGCATTTAAAAATCTGATCAGCCAGAAATAATTCATTGTGTGATCCCTAGAAAATTAAAGGGGTCACCATTGAAGCTTTATTAAGGGAAACAAATCACTTGATTCAATGGGAGTGGCCACGTATAAAAAAATTGGAAGGCAGGTAATGCGCTGGAATGTTAGAATTTCAGCAGAGGTTAGGATAGAATGGATTAAGTTGTGATGTAACCAAATGACTGAATTTTGTTCAGTCATAAACTTTGACAGGGTGCTATAAGAATAGACGTGATTTTGTTGGTTGATCTTGTGACCTTGGAAATCAGGAAGCTAGATGCATGGGCCCAAAATGAAAGCCAAAATAAAAATGGTGACTCCAGGTTTTGGCATGGAATGACCCTGCAGCATCTTTTTTTTTATGTTTTGTTCAAACTGTAGCCAACACATCATACATCTTTTAAGAAACTACCAACTTGCTATGAATTGGTAATCATGCTAATGATTTAAATAAGACTCCACCAAAAACTGGTGAATGCAGAAAATTGAAAAACATTTAATTGATATGAGTTGAAATGGATCATAAACGACCTGTAAAAATATGACAAATTCTAAGTCACTGGTTTGCGGATGAGAATTAATAAACCTTTCTCATGGGTGTTAACCAAAGTTGCCTCAAAAAATGATATTTTTTTCACAAATCATGGCCTCTCCAAAAATTATACGCTTTTTTCACAAATCATGGCCATGTAAAGAGAGAGGAACACAAAAAAAAGTGTTATAAAAGTTTTGATATAGTGCTTATTTTTATTGCCAATGTTTTGTTTTAGTTTTAACTAAACAATGCTCGAGAAGTGAGCACACCAAGGGATTTTTTTATTATTTGTAGATTTACAGCTTGTTCAAGTACACTGTTGGACTGCACATCTGTGTAATACAGGTGTCCTGCATGCTTTCTTTGGTCACCCTAAGGAATCTTCCCTTGTTAAAACTAGAAATGAACCTAAGTGTTTAAATGCAAAAAATGAACTAACAGCGTCTGTGTTATTGATAACCCAGGTCATGAAAACAATTTGTTGACATCTTGTCATCTCCGAACGGAATGTGTATTTGCAAAGGTTAAGAATTTATACATGGAAAATCTTTCTTAAAAAGTTGTAATTTGTTTCAGAAAGTAACATTTGAAGAACTTTTGCAAAAGGAGTCTCACATGGATTGTCATTTTTACAAACTGTTGTTTTCCCTGCAAACATAGATAAATACGTAATTAGACAGTATATTTCACCTTAGAATTTGGTTGGTCTGTGACACCTTGCAAAACTAAATTGTATCAACATAAACAAAAAAAATCAAAAAAAAAAACAAATAAAATCCAAACAAAACAATAAAACAAATCAACCAACAACAACAAAACAACAAAAAAAAAAAAAACCAACTTCAAAAAACTAAAAACAGAAAAATAAAAACAAGGACAAAAAAAAACACAAAAAACAAAAACATGGCTACTTGTATCTCCTTAGAATTAGAATGAATGAATATGTTGGTGCAATGCAAAAATTAGAGGCAGTTTCTCAATTATTATCAACAAAAGCCATGGTAACACCTTCGGGGTCACTCAGAAACAGGTTAAACCAATGTTTTACTGTCACTCCGAAAACGACTTTGCATTTGTAAAATTCAACTTTGTTAGGAATTTTACAAGATTTTTCTGCAATTTGTGCCAGGAAGTAACCATCATTGAAGAGATTAAGTGCAGGGAGCATGATGGGGACTTGGCCATTGAACAAACTATTTAAAAATTAAAAATTGTGAGTTGATATGAGGTGTTGTACACAAATTTGGTTCTTCCCATTGACACAATATTTATGAATTCAACCAGGGACTCAGTCAAAAACAGTTGTAATTTTTGAATCATTATACTTTTGAATTAAATAGATCTCTTTTTTGCTGAAAATTCTGTTACAATTTTGGCAAAAATGGATTTTCACACAAAAATACGATTTTTGCTCAATTACCCCAATATGCCACCCAGTATTTCCAAAAAATTACCACATACTTTGACAAATAGATTAAAGTCCAAAAAACGAAGTAATACATATCACAAATTTGACTTAATTGTTAGTACTCTTTTTAGTGAAAATAAACAAAAAAAAGTACTTTTTATTAATTTTGACCCAAGGGTACAGAAGTTTGACACCACTGATTGTAGCAGACAATGGACCATATAGACTGCTAAACATTAACATAGTGAAGTATACATGTAATGCGACTACCTTTTCTAATCATCCTCCTATTTTGCACTGAGGTTACAAGTTCAAAGAGGACTTTGACAAAAAAAACAGACCTCTGTCAGCTTGTACCTCATAACCCTCACATTCTAGTGTATAGGTCTATATTCTATAATGTATCCATATGTGGTTATAATTATATCTTCACACATCATTAAACATTCCTTGAAATAAAGAATCATTTTTACTATGCATGGCCTTTTTTTTGGATAATATTTTCAAAATAATAAATTATACACTCAATCGATTTCTTGCAGTTTATTTGGCAAAAAATTGTCAAAAAATGTGCCTAATTCAAAACTGCCATAATTTACAGTTTAATTTGATCTGCATAAATGGAATCTTTGACCCCCCAAAACATAGGTGAGACACCAAAAACCACACAAAGAGACCCCACAAGATGACAAATTATGGGGGGCGAAAAATGTGATTTTTCAGGGGAAACCGGCGGCCATTTTGGGGATTGGCCCGGCGCACTTTTTTTCTTAGATCCCAGGCAAAAAATTTTGTCATATAATGTTGAGTGATAATAAATGAATACAAAAAAATTGTTGCAAAAATAAAATGACCAAAAAATATTTATCCCCCGCTGTATAGGCCCACTCCTATGATTTTAACACTCAAATTTACCCAAAGCTTAGCTATTTATACGTTAGACCTGGCTCACGGCAGCTCTATTTTATCCTATAGGACCTTGTGTGATCTTCCTGGACGTGCAAGATTTTCCTCACGTTTAACCCTATAGGGTCCATTGCGTGAAACCACTGCGAAATGGGGGGGCGGGTAAGCTTTAAACTTGCTTACGCGTAAATATTTACCTATATAGCCATGTAAAAAAAAAATCTTCATATTTCGCTGTTGTAAACCAAAAAGAATTTTGTAGAAATTCATATTGCTCTAGTTACATCTAAAATGCTTCTAATTATTTTGGACGTTTTCCGCTCTGGGGACGCTTTTGGTTCGCATTGCATCTCGCCGGTTTCCCCGCAGAAGTGCATGTTTCTCATTGCATCTAGGACGTTTTTCCCGGGAAAATAACGCGATGCGTCTCATTGCATATCAGGCCGGTTTACCGGACGGAAGATCGAAATTTGGCGCAATGCATCTATTGCATCTCGGCCGGGTTCCCAGCAGAAGATCGAATTGGCGCAATGCGTCTATTGCATCTGGGACGTCTTTCCGTAAGATGACGCGATGTTTTTCATTGCACCTGGGCCGAGACTTCCGGAAAGAACGCGATGTTTTTCGTTGCATTGGGCCGTCTTCCGGGAAAAGGACGCGATGGTTTTTCTTGCATCTGGGCCGTCTTCGGAAAATGACGCGATGTTTTTCGTTGCATCGGGCCGTTTTGACGGGAAAACAGGCCGTAGGATGCGAATGAATCATGAAACGCACATAAATTTGGCTCGTTGCATTGGGGCGTTTTAAAAAATAAAAAATAGATTTGGCCCTTGTTGCAGTTGGGCCGGTTCGGGTCGGAAAAAACGGAACCCGGTCGGGTTTGGGTTAATATGCAAAAAAGATTGATATTATACAAGCTTCATTAGTGACTTCATTTACATAGAAGTTAAAACATCAGTTAACTATGTTAGCTGCATCCATCAGGTGGTTCCAACTGCACTGGAAGAAAATATGCAAATAGATGCTTTTTTGATTTCCTAAAGGCGACTCAGGATTTCTGAGGAAGGAGCGCGCCCTCAAATTCCAAAAAATGAATCGTGTTTTGCATGTACAAAAGCTTTGTCATATACTATCACTGTGGGAAATTGCTAAGCTTAAAGCGAATTTCCTCATATAGAAAATCAACAATTATTGTTTAAAATTCCGATCCGAGACAGTTTTATTTAACAGTAGCCTATGTGTGACGTAATACTACACAATAATGTTTACTGCATCAAAACGAAAAACCATTTCATACCTCAAATTTCGGAATTGTGCATTTTAGGTTACTATCTTTAGTTCTAGTTGACCTATTTTTCATTATTACACAAAAAAAAATAATATTTCGAAATCTCTGAGTAGCAGATTAAGGTTAACAGGGCCTATGGTAGAAAGCCTAATTTTACTATGTGTAATGGACATAACTGGTGCAAAACAATTGACTATTTTAAAATGATAAATGGCAGTGTAATGTGATAGCAAACTGACATTGTGGTCAACACACAGTAGGTAGACATTAGTTCCCCCCCCCCCCCCCCCAAATATGCAGATGAGGATCAGCATTTAGAGGTTTGACCTCAAGTATAGTGATATGAATGAAAAAAATGACTAAAGTTGCGTTAAGACACTTAATGAATTTGCGGTGTTGATCATAACATGCTGGAAAACAATGTTCACAGGAAAACGGTTGAGATAATAATTTAATAGACTTATGAATACAACACTTTTCTGATTTTGCCTTGGAATTTTGCAGTTGATGTCTGCTCTATAAGGACAGAAAATGGAGATATCTGTTACACATGCCTTATTTTTCAAAAGTGGAGGATTAGAATGGAAAAGTGCCCCATCAGACATGAATCTTTAGATGATCTTCTTTCTAGACCTAAAAGGCGGTGGCAACGTCAGTAAGTTGTGAAGATCAAAAGCAATTTTGATTTAAAGATGGTACATTAAGGTGTCAACGTGTCATTTAAATGATGGTGGGTCCACTGGGAACAATTTTTGGCGGCAGAGAGGAAAAAACAGGGAATTTATAATGGTCTACGTTTTAGACTTATTTCTTTGTTTAATGGATTATGTTTTACACAGAATGATAGATAAGGTTCAAATATATAAGCTATCCTGTTCCCCTAGCCTGACAAAAATATTTGTTCAATTAGAATAGCCAGAAATGTTCAAAGTTATGCCCTTGTGGAGAATTCCACACAATTTTGGAGTGCCATTTTGACATCCCTACTTAAGGGACTGACACAAAACCACATCAATTTCTTTGCATTTCCTGGGGACCTTTAAGTCTTTAAGACCTACGATTTGCAAAGTGTTGTGAAAGCAGTATTGTTTCTTAACTCCCGTTATTGGAAATTCCTACTTTTTCCAATGTCGATAATAACAAATTCTATTGAATTTAAAGGGTACTTGGTCGACCACTGACTCCAAAGCACGCCACAAACGCGGGATGAATTCCAGTATTCTGCAACAACCACTTCAAAAATGCGTTTTAGTACAGGGGACCTTTACGTCGTTTTTTGAATGGGTGGTCGGCACGACGTAAAGTCCAATAATGCATTGAAAAAGTCGTAGCCACAATCAAGCACTATCTGACGACGCAGTGCTGTGTCGGAAGCAAATTACAAAGGAAAAATAACCCTAATGGCCGCAGTTTTTACATGCACCTACTTGTATTTGTTAGTTATCTCCTGCAATTCTGCTTCTTCGATGAAAATAAATAGTAAGTAGCGGATGTCCCACTTGACAGGCATGAAAAAAATGAATGCTGGCTATTGTGTGTAACACATCCAAACTTGCTCCGGGAGAATTGATCTAGAGTCACTGATTCTCTATAAATTTTGATAAAAATTAATTCCCCAGAGTATATAAGATATATGTTTTAACATAACATATGTTCAAATTCTCGAATAAATGTTTGTAAAGTGCAATTAAAAGAAGGGGTGTGATTATTGCGCTACGAAGCTTGTCCGATCTGCCACTTTCACCAAATGAAAACGCTGCAGAATTCTGTGTATTTCCGGGTCTTGCATAGCATTGTGGGTGTAAAACTTCTAGAAATAACACAATCGTGGAATCTACACAATTTGATGCTAGTTTCACACAAAAAAAATGAAAAAAAATAAAAAAATGTTTTGTAAAACATGGCGACAATTGCTTGCATTTTTGAAGGATTCTTGTGAAATTTTTCATTACATTTTACCTTTGAATGTTTATTTTTAACCTAACCCCTGATGATCCCTTGTATCATGTTGTTTTAGGCACATTGAAACTGTATACTTTCCTGTGTGATACCAAACACATGGCGCCTATGGTGTACCGCATTTTTCCGCAATGCCTGTAAACATAGGCATGTTGGTGTCGATTTAGGAGCATTTTTTGCTAGGTTTTTCACATAGTGTTCTATGGGATGCCAACTTAATTTAAATTATGGAATTATTGCATGAGATGGATGCTCATTACATCAGAAATTAATGAGTTTCTTCCAATTTTAAAATTGATTGCAATTATTTATAAATGACAATAGCATACTAAAGAATTTGTTTAGCTTTTTTAACAATTATTTTTACTACTTTAATAACAATTAAATAATAAATAACCATTTTTGACAAATAATGATACCTCATTACTAGTATTATTAATTTTAATGTTCTAATTTGAGGGGTTAAGAAAGATTTTATTGTTATTGTCGTAAAAACTGATAACATATGATAATCATTACAATGTGAGAAATTCCCCCAATTTAGGTAAAAAATAGTTGAATTAAATGGAGTAAAAGTTTCACAATTTAATGAATGTTAGTAGGCCGACAGAAATTTTCGAAAGATGGCATAATTTAATTAGCGCTAATTAGAATACGCCGCATAATTTTGAAAAAAAACCGACATCTCTTTAGATAGAGTCCATATTGAGCTTCAAAATGAGGGGCAACTAATAATGTGATTTGTGTGTGGCTTGTAGAGAACTCTCAAGGGATATCTTCTACTTTTCTGTTCAGTTATATAGCGAAAAAGATCACTTATTTCGGAGGGTGATCGACGATGTCCTCTCCTAAAGAAGCCATTGTTTGTAAATCCCAATCCCACTATAGGCTTAGTAATCGTGGTATCATTGGGGCACCACCGCGCCGGCCCGACCACACGGCTATGGCAATTCTCTAAGGTTTCATACCATTTGCCGCACGCGTTGTGAAAAGCCACAACGCATTGCAACGTATCAGGACAACTCGCCCCCTTTCAATCTCACACCCTGCAAACTCGCCCCCAAACTATATGCCTTGCCATCCGCCCCCCAAAAAAACGTATATGCCTTTCCAAGTCGCCCCCCAAAAAAACGTATTTGCCCTGCCAACTCGCCCCCCTTAAATATTGGAATATGTATAGAGTTTTTGAACAATAAAATGAGTTTAGCGATAGCAAGTAACCAATCAAAGTTTTAGTTATTTTCTAAAATTAAGCAGTACCAACAAATCGGCGGCCGTTTGAGAGTCGCTCAAATCCCACAATTTTTCCCGTTTGAGAGTCAGTCTCCTAGCGAGGAAATGTTTGCTTGAGAGTGGGTCAAACAAATGAGCTGAATGGATTTTACCCCCGGGATTGTTCTCGATTAATTATCCAATCCGCGAGGTTCATCGCGTTACACTGCAAGCCGCAACTTCGTATTGTCTCCAGCCTAGTTGATACCAATTATCGTGTTTGTATGCGAGCTCGTTGAAACCCTTCGTCTTTTTCACAGGAGATTAAGCACTATAGAACAATCCGACCGCCAAAGTGATGGTCAGAATTGAGCCGCCATTACTGGGGGGCATCCAACCCAAACTACCCAAATCTTTGTACGTCTTGACCTACGGCTTTATTAGTAATAGATTCCCAAAAAGCTACGACTTAATCTGGCCATTTGGGTGAATTCAAGCAGGATGCACCCCACTATGGCTGCCAGTGAGGTGTTGGAGTGCAACCAGGATTCGTGTAAGGGAACTAAAGTACCGTGAACTCACGGTAACTAATTTTTTGGCGATCGATGTACTGTAGACATAGTATACATGAGCATGTAATAATTCCACAATAATTACGGACATCAATTACCAATTCCCACCTTCCTGACAATGCGAAGAATGTTAATGTTTTTTGTTTTTATTTATTTAAATGATTGTGTTTCATGATTTTGTTTTTTACCTAGCCTATTGTTGGGATGCAAATAACCGCTGGTGCCACACTGTGTTTAAAAGTGTAAAACCAAACGCCAGGAAAATCGTATTACATATTCTGTTCTGTTCTGTTTAGTATTTCTGTTTTTGCAATTCGATACGAAATTTATGCTGTATACAGTCATCATCACATGAATGATGACTGTCTCGTTCCTTACCAAAATATGAGATGAATGCTAAATGATTTCTAAATGACAATTGGTTTCTTTTATAGATTTTTCGTGCTTAATATTAATTTAGCTTAATTTGTTGAACATAATTATTACCAAACAAACGACTGGTTAAAAATAGACTATCAATATTCACGAAAATGAATATAACACGCCTAAATTGTTCAATTGACGAGCTATCTATGTATGTTCCATGAATGGGGTTTACTCTATTTATACATTATATCACATTCCTTAAAGCCATATTAGCGGACATTTTTTTTGAAGGCGCCCCCAATTGTTTCAAAATAGGAATTTTTACACGAGGCAATTGGTAACTGGCTAGTAAACTATACCGTGAATGGTTAATCTCGAAAATGTCTATGTGGTTCACAACGAGGAATTTTGTACTAGAATAAATTATTATCGGGATCCCCGATAAAATACAACGGCTGCTGGAAACGGACTTCAATGTGCATAGCCGGGAAATAGTGCCATGTAAGTGTCTACGCGCATCCCATTTTTTTAATAGTTCAGGCAAGCAAGTTAGAGGTCATATTTCTCGAGGTGGCGCTAATTTTCATCATGGGACGGACATAAACGTACATTTCCAGCTCTGCCCGTTAGTCCCATCTGGGATCCCAATTCTAATTACAAAAATCGCTTATTTTTTGGATAAATACGCATTTTATTAGGCCTTCTCGTTCGCAGGTAATATTTCCCTAGACAATTACTAACGTAACTCTGCAAAAATATCAATTTTGGGGCGCTCTTCAAAAATTTGCTAATATTGCTTTAAAGCCACTATCAGCGATATCTCACAATGTAAAAAAAATTGCGCGCCCGTATCATTTCATCAAAGTCTTTATTTTTGCACTAGTGTTTGGAAATTGTGGTAGTAATGGCCCCTGTAAGTAGCTAAGCGTAACCCCCGTCATTTGTAAAGAATTAATGATTTTTATTTTTTTGTTTTATAATAAAAGTCGGATCCGACTTTTTCTTGGTCTAAAGAAACATTTCGCAAATATGTCATCTTTCAGACCGTTTTAAAATATTAAAAGGGTCCTGCTTTCGGCAAGGTAACAGTCAAGGTGTTGATATAACCTCCTCACTGCATTTAGAGACATTTTGAATTTGGGAAAAAAATGACTGATAGTGCCGTTAATATTAGATCAGATTCGTAAACTCATTGTTAGACCGGTTTCCTATCAAACGAGATTTCATATGAAGCTCCTGTATTTTTGCAAAATTACCCATGAAAGCAGTATAAGCTGAAAAGGATCTTTCAAATCAAAATCACCGTGACCCATTCGTTATTCATTTTAAGATGAATTTCTGTATCCAAATCTTGTATATTTGATTTTGAGATGACATAACTTTGATTGTTTTGATTGATTGGTGATTGATTGTTGATTGATTGAAGACAATAGGACATTGCGATATGCATTATAATTATCTTTAATCCATCCAGCAATGTCCTTACTGGATTGTACTTGGTCAGACCTAGCTGACAGTTACACCTGGCTGAGTTCTCGTAGATTTTTTCCTCTCTATCTTTTTTTACATATCCTGCAACTGATGAGTTCGGCATCAGATACCAGTATCCGCACTAACTGAAACCGGCCTTGTTATACATCTAGCTACATAGCCTATTGATGACAACGACACACTGTAAAAAAAATACTGTAAATTTCAGTAAACTACTGGCACAATTCTCCAACAAATTACCGTAAAATTTACCGTAAGCTGTAAAACTTAATGTAATCACAACGCTTAAAAACAATAATTAACTTACTGAGTTATTACAGAGATTGTGAATTGTGTGGAGAATAAAAAGCACCGACTAACACCCTAACTTAGTAGGCCTATCAACAATTTTTTTTAACATTGCATATACTGGTAAACTTTACAGTTTGTTGTAAATGTATTTGCATTAAACTGTAAAATTATACATTTTTTTTTTTTTAATTAAATTACAAACAGGGATCTTGATTGTAATTTTATGGCAGAATTGCTGCCAGTATTTTCCTGTAAATTTACACATATATTTTCCCTGTATATTTATTATACTTTAGATGGGTATAATTGAAAAATCATCAATTCATAGAGTTATAATGATGTTTGTTAACTCATTAATTCGAATAAAGTCTTCACTTTTAGATTTTGTCATTCTGCCTGGAAAATTGGACATCAAATTTACAGTATTTCCTGTATTTCCAAATACCAGAACAGCCAAATACTTCCATTTTTAAATAAAGCTTTTTTAACATAATTTTCCTGTACATTGCTTGCTGTAATTTTTTACAATGCACATCGCTAATGTGCTTTAAAAATGATACCATCATCTTTGCAATCTAAACCACACCCGTACATGTAACATATAGTGTCGAGAAGCGTAATGCGTCTTCATTTGTGTACATAGTCATCAAGCGCAAATCTTCCGACATTCATAACTAGGTCTTGGGCGGTCCCTTCCTTATATTGATAATTTTACCCCTTTTTACCACCCTGTGTGATCGGGGAACTGCTACGCTGAGGACTGAATACGGTTCCGTGGAGTTTCATAACCAATAATTATCACACTATTTTGCATTTTGCATCCCATAACTGCCTGGTATCACAGAACACATTGACTGGCTATTTTCTTCCTACTTTACTTATCACACGAAATCTTATATAGTGCCCCGTTACAAGTGGTTTGTGAACGTTCCTATTGTAACACGGGGACCTGTGTTAAATCCACTATTTGGTGTTTTTTTTTCTACATTAAAGCCGTTATATGGAATGTACACACTTATCCCTGATTTTAAGTAACAAACATGCATTTCCACATTGTTTCGATTCTCTCGTATTATCGCTTGAAGGGTGTTGCCACTCACTCCCCCCCCACCCCCCGGTTTTTCTCGGATACAAACTTCATGGTTTTGTTGAAAAAAAATCCTTTAATTATTGATCCTTATAATTATCCAAAAATAATCAAAATCATTGGCAGTACGGGTTAGGTGAGCCGTCATCATGGGGGGGGGGGGGGGGGGGGGGGGGGGGGGGGGGGGGGGGGGGGAGGGGGGGGGGGGGGGGTGTGGGGGGGGGGGGGGGTGGGGGGGGGGGTAAAAAATATGGGGGGGGGGGGGGTGAAGGGTATGGTTGGTGGGTAGAACCTCTTCATACACAACGTAAAACCAAAATAAGGCCAAAATCTTAAAATCAAGGTAAAAATAAATATAAACTTTTTTCTTACTATTTCCTTCTGTATTCCAGCCAAAAATCGCTTGTTGGCGCGATTTTAAGGCGAATGGGTACATTTTGGATTTTGAGGGGCACTCACAATTACTTCATAGGGCCGTCATCTGAAGGCCGTGTTGGGACTGATTTGGTATAATTCGAAAGAGTATATTCATTGCTATAACCAGTATCATTAAGCTCCACATGGGCATGGTGGGATTTCTTTAATGGGGTTGTAGCACAACACCCTTTCAAAAAAAGGGTCCTGTTACAAAAAAAATGCTCATTCGGCGAGGGTTATTATTTTGGAACTGTGGAAATTGTTTGGGGGTTAATTGAACATACCGATTCAACTGATGTCAGAATTTGCCATCACGTCCAGAAATTTAGATATACATGATGCCTACCTCTTCGTCGTGAGGATCGTAAAGGAATTGCAATTTCCCACGCTCGGATTACAAGCGGTGTGGAGTAGGACCAAGTTGTTCTCCCGATGCATCTTTGTTTGGTTACTTTTTTGATAATATTAACACCTTTCAGAAAGTCCAATTCTCAGAATATCTTAATATATCTTTCATTCGAAAAGTCAATAATATTAAGTGCCAAACTTTTGATTGCTGCATCTCTGAATCTTGTTAGGGTGTAATTCTTTCTTTCTGAGACACCCTGTTAGTGAGCAGGCAAAAAGAGGCTGGTTTAGCATGATTTTCCACGTTTCTTCAAAGTCCCCCCCCCCGCCTTTCGCCAGTGAAGGAGAGTTTGAAGGGGAGGCAGGTAGGTTCTTTCCAAAAAAAAACCCAACCTTGGGAACCAGGTTGTCTAATTACAGATCAATTTTAATCCCGACATTGCTTTATCCCTCCCAAGGTGTATACTTGCAAGTTATTATTTTTGTATTTCAGTCCGTAACGACAACCTTTTTTTTTTTTTTAAAAATTGAACCTTTTAAAACAGAAAGTGATGTTATCACGAAATGCACCTTTAAGAAAGTAAGATTCAAGATTATAGTATAGTTGGACACTCACTATATTTGGTATACCATGATACGTACCAATTTTCAATATTTTTACAAATCACGCACCAAACTCATTTTTTTTGCATTTGGTGCGTAATATAGGGCCTATCGCTAGTGGAACATTGCTCAATATATGAATTTACACACGTTGTGCATTTGCCCAAAATACCTTACCAGAAATAAGGGCGGATCATTACATGCTTATGCTTCAGTATAAAAATAGGTTGAATATCGAATATTTATAAGGAAATTCACAATTTTGCACCAAGGAGTGCATTTTAAACGCACACCATGCATTTTGTGCTTTGCGCGCAATATATTGCGATTTTAGCGTTTGCGTTTGTTTTAATTTAATATAAGTTTACAAATATGGGTAGTAGAATTGACTCAACTACTACTTTTGCCAAACTCAAGAAACATTACTCGCCGATATCGATCTTGCCAATGGTTTATCTCTGAGTTGAAAACATCTCTCAACCTTTCTGAGAATTGTGTACAATAATAACCACGGAGAATTAATCATATTTAATTAAAAAGTAAAGCGTTATTCAGAAGCTAGTTGGAATCATCGGAAATTTGTATTTCATCACTTTATTCGCATTGGGGGCCATTTCGATAGGTTACACTCCAACAGCAATGTGTGTGTGGTAATCCGTGCATAAAAGCAGCGACATTTGTTCACGGCATGGCAAAATGGTCCAGTAAATGCGACATCTTAAATCCGTTCTGTTGTAGTCATGCATTACTTAAAACACCTATAGAAATGACTCAATGTAACAACACACCTTAATTTTTCAAGATACACAAGATTACTCTCATACCTTCTGTCTTGACGAGATCCTAAAGCATTGCATTGCTGAAATTTTGTTTATATACCATCTCTCTGCGTATGTCTTCGGTGCAATAAGGGTGGGGTCCAATCACCCTTATCTGGGATCATTATTAAAAGCAGACCATTTCCTGGAAGAAATAGATTAATTGGGACTATAAAGGTATAGAATGATTATATTCGCATTTCTTTTTTAAGGTGGATGGTCCATGATAAATCTACTGAACATTTCCCCAAGATTTCGTGGTAAACATGCTTTTATCGATATGAATCAAATATCAAAATAAAAATGGGGTCACGGTACTCGGTTTCGAGAAACAAGTCATCCAAAGACCTGTTTTTAAGCTTTTTAGCATAAATTGTACACAAGTCTATGGAAAATTCACTGTTTTTGATACATGTTTTGAATTGTTACAAAAAATTCGCTCGATCACTTTTTTTGAAAATTTGATAAAAGTTGCGCATTTATAAATCTTGATTACTAAAGAAAAAATTTCGGGGTCAAGGTTTACTTTTTCTGTTAATTTAAAAAAACCCGTTTTTTTGTGATCAAAACAACATTGCGGCCATTACGGTGTGGCAAAGCGTCCCGTATATACTACGCACTGGAGACGCGTTACGACGCCGTACCAAAAGGCGCTCAAAAGTTTACGCAACATTTTAAACTTCGTCGACTGTTACAAGTCCTATCTGCATCAAGCCAAGTATAATACGGATTCTATTATATTTCATTCTTGTAGCCTCAAAACAAAAACGCGTCTGTGAGAATTGGAATTTTTAAATATTTTCAAATGAATAATACACAATAAAACGGCTTTTTTTTTAACAATCTTTTGAATTCTGTTTCCTTTCTGACGAAAGTTTGATTATTTCCTTCTTTCTCTTTGTCTTCTTTTTTTTTTTTTTTTTTTTTTTTTTTTTTTTTTTTTTTCTTTATTGTATTATTTTTTGATAATTTTACAGAAACTCGCACGCTTTATCATTCTGTAGTTCATTATGCCTTTAAAAAACAACGCATATAAAAGAATTGAACAACACTTTCGTTTCATAGATTTTCATTTGATATGTATGGTTCTATCTGTTTTATTCTAGTTCTGATATCTTTCTCTTTTCAAAAATTAACGATATTTCCATCTTGAATTACCTTAGATGGATGCAGCAAATATCATTTACTGTAAGAGGGTCATCATTTCCTTTCGATGGGGGGGGGGGGGTGCGCAGATAGGACTATGTCAGTGATCAGATCACCCCCTCCCCCATATGATATTAGAACATTGCATGATGCTCCCACAGGCAGTAGATGAGTTAACAGAAGGCACAGGTGACATTGAAACACTATAGGACTATGTAGCTTGTACAGGCGGTGTTTGAAGAACAGAATATTGTGAAACTTAAAATTTTGCTGAATTGACAATATGAAAAATTCGATATACCTCCCTATGCATTGTACACGCAGGTGAACGGTACAGGTAAATGAAATGTTTTGAAAGTCGCACACAGACGCGTTGAGCTTAGGGATGGGTCTGGGACACGTCTAAGCTATACGTATACATAACAAACGCAGCTCACTCTTGTTCTTAACTTTACGCGTAAATGAATTTGGCGCAAATAGTCGCTACACTGGACAAAATCACTTAGACGCTTGCGTCGCATCCAGAAGTGGAAACAAAATTGTCGTGGCACAAGATAAAATTGAGCGCGTACGGGGCGCATGGCCCCTCCACCTTAAGTGGGCCCAGTTCAATGTCACTAGAAATTCAAAAAAGCGAATTCAGATTTTTCTTTTCTTTTTTTTTTTTTTTGAATGGGGCCACAGAAAGTTCCAGCCGTTGTATTCCGAGGAAGTCGACCCAGATGAAGTTTGCTCACATTTCAAGCTGAAACTGGTCGAAATCCTATCAGGAGGGGTGAAATTTTTTTCGAATCAGAAGCTTACCGAACGGTACGCCACTGAATTCCACGTACATAAGTGGAGTTCATACCAAATATTATACACTATGTGAATTTTGCCTCCCAATAAACTGCCTGGGATCACCAGCCAGAACACACTTGACTGGCATTTTCCTTCTTCTACTTTACCTTATCACGAAAGTCTTATATAAGGCCCCCCGGTTACAAGTGTTTGTGAACGGTTCCTAATTGATAACACGGGGACCGGTGTTTATCACTATTGGTGTTTTTTTATACATTAAGCGTTATATGGAATTGTACAACTTATCCCTGATTTTAAGTTAAAAACATTGCATTTCCACATTGTTTCATTCTCTCGTATTATCGCTGAAGGGTTTTTTGTTGCAACTCAACCCCCCGGTTTTTTTCTCGGGATAAACAAAATCATGGTTTGGTTTGAAAAAAATCCTTTTGTAATTATTGATCCTTAAATTATCCAAAAAATAATCAAAATCAGTGGAAGTACGGGCTGTTAGGGGAGCCGCAAATGATAGGTAGGGTTGTGGTGGGTTTTTTTCTAGTCGAACCTTCAGAGCACAAACGCGGAGAAAGCCCCAAAATAAGCCAAATCTTGAATCAAGGTAAAAATAAATAGAAACTTTTTTTCTATACTATTTCCTTCTGTATTCAGCCAAAAATCGCTTGTTGGCGCGATTTTAAGGCGAATGGGTACATTTGGAATTTGAGGGGCATCACAAATTACTTAATAGTTGACGTCATCTGAAGGCCGTTGGGACTGATTTTGGTATAACTTCGAAAGAGCCGAGCATTCATTGCTATAAGCAAGTATCAAATTAAGCTCCACAGGGTTGCAGGTGGGATTCTTAAGGGGGTTGTAGCAACAACAACCCTTTCAAAAAAAGGGTTCCTGTTACCAAAAAAAAATGCTCAGTTCGGCGCGGGTTAAGCTATTTTGTAACTGGGGAAATTGTTTGGGGGTTAATTGCACATACGATTTCAAAACTGATGTCAGAATGTGCCCATCACGTCAGGAATTTAAGATATACATGATGCCCTACCTCTTCGTCGTGATGGATCGTAAGGAAATTGCAATTTCCCACGCTCGGATTACAAGCGGTGGTGGAGTAGGACCAAGTTGTGCATCCCGATTCATCTGGCACTGTGTTACTTTTTGATAAATAAACAACTTCAGGAAAGTCCAATTCTCAGAATATCTTCATATAATCTTTCATTAGAAATAAAGTAAATATATAAGAGTGACAAACTTTGATGAATGCATCTCTGAATCTTGTTAGGGGTGTAATTCTTTCTGAGACACCCGGTATAGTGAGCAGCAAAAAAGAGGCTGGTTTAGCATGATGTTTCAGCTTTTCTTCAAAGTCCCCTCTCTTTTTTTTTCCCCCCCACCCGCCTGTTACGACAGTTGAAGGAGAGTTTGAAGGTTGAGCAGGTAGGTTCTTCCACAAAAAAAAAAAAAAAAACAGACCTTGGGACAGGGTTGTCTAAAATTTACAGATAATTAAATCCCGCAACTTGCTTGATACCTCTCAGACACCTTTTCTGATGATATCTAAGGAATCATAATGTGCTAGGATCACGAAATGCACCTTTAAGAAAATAAGATTCAATGCATATAATAGTTGGAACACTCACTCTATTGGTATACACATGATACGTACACAATTTTCAATATTTTTACAGCACGCCCAACGCCATTTTTGAGTGGGTGCGTAATATAGGCCTATCGCTAGTGTTGTACACATTTGCAATAATATGGAAATTTAACCACACGATGTGCATTTGCAACAAAAATACCTTTACCAATGAAAAAAGGGCGAATCATTACATTGTGTAGCTTCAGTATAAAATATAGGTTGAATATCGGATATTTATAAGGAAATTCACAATTTTGCACCAAAGAGTGCATTTTAAACGCACACCATGCATTTTTGTGCTTTTGAGCGCCATATTATTGCGATTTTAGCGTTTGCGTTTTTTAATTGAATATGAAAAGGGTTTTTAACAAAAATATGGGTTAGTAGAAAGTGACTCAACCCCTACTTTTGCCAAAAAATCACGAAAATACTAAGCCGATATCGATTTTGTCAATGTTGTATCTTGAGTTGAAAACATCTTCGCAACATCTGATAGAATGTGTACAAGAATACACGGGAGATGAATCATATTTAATTTTAAAAAGGTAAAGCTTTTATTCAGAGACTATTGGAATCATCGTAAATTTATTTCCTGCACTTTATTCGCATTGCAATTTATATAGGTTACACTCCAAACAGCAATTTGGTGTGTTTTGTGTGTGGGAATCCGTGCCTAAAAAGCAGAGCATTTGTTCAAGGCAGGCCAACACATGGTCCAGTAATGCGACATCTGAAATAAGTTCTGTGTAGCATGCATTACTTAAAACCACCTATATAAGAAATAACTCATGTAACAACAGCAAATTAATTTTTCAAGATACACAAGTTTACTCATACTTTCTTGTCTTTACTAGATCTGAAAGCATTGCATATGTGATAATTTTGTTTTATAGACATCTCTCTGCTTATGTTCTTCGGTTTGCCAATAAGGGGAGGGGGGGTTCCTCCAAATCACCCTTATTGAGATCATTATTAAAAATATTTTTCTTTTTTTAATTTAAATATCCTTTGATCAGATTTATAAGAGGTATAGAATGAGTTCTATAGTCGCATTTTTTTTTAAGTGTCCCTATGCTTCAATTTTACACTTAGACCATTACAAAAAGCGAATTCAGATTTTTTTTTTTTTTGTTTTTGAATGGGCACAGAAAGTTCCAGACCCCGTTGTATTCCCGAGGAGGAAGTTGACCCAGATTAAGTTTTGACCACATTCAAGCTGAAAACTGGTCGAATTCCTATCAGAGGGGTGAAATTTTTTTCGATCCAGATCTTACCGATCGGTACGCCACTGAATTCCACGTACAAAGGTGGGGTTTTATGAGACCCATAAATTTTTTTAATGTTGATACCTTCCCGAAACAAGGTTCCAACTTCAGACTCAGGGATTTTGCCAGCGATTCCACCTAACACGCTCCCGCTCACCTCCTTTTTTGTCAACTGTTAATGTGAAGCTATCTAGGTCTATCGTTAGCTCCCGGTGCCTCTTTTATCTGTAATTCTAGAATATATACAATATTTTATGCTTTTTAGTTATATGTCTACTTATGCTGAATTAAATTCGAATGGATCGTAAATGCCGAGTAAGTATAATTTCGGTAATCAGCATTACCTATACTTTATAGCACCAAATCACAGTGCATTGTAAATTTACATTGCGACTAAATTTGATCGAATGAAAACCTTTAATGTTTTGCTATAAATATGTTTTTCATAATTATTTTTTTACTATTAAGTTATTCCCACGCTTAAGTTTTAGGCCAATTTGGTTAAAAGGAATACCGATTGCGTACTGTAGGCCCATGACGGAGGTGACAGGGGTCAATGGGACGTGAGTGGACAATCGGAGCAAAAAGGTAGGTAACGAGGATTTTCTTGAAATGGAATCCATATTTCTGTATATTCACTATAGTATTTACAACACGGCAAACGATTTCGCATACCTTGTATTTGGCTACAGAAGACATTCCATTTTAAAATGAAAACGAATGGGTCACGGTGATTTTTATTGAAAGATATATATTTCAGCTTCATAATTCTTTCATGGGTATATGTGCAAAAAATCAGGAGCTTTCATATGAAATCTCGTTGCATAGTAACCTGGGCCTATCATTGATTACGAATCATGATCAATTATTAAAGCCACTACAGTCATTTTTTCCCAAATTCAAAATGCCATTTTTGTCGTCTAAATTGCTAGTGCTTGAGGGTCATATCAACACCGTGACTGTTTAACTTTGCGAAAAGCGACCCTCTTAATTATTTTAAAACGTCTTGAAGATGCCATATTTGCGACGTTTCTAAAGCAAAAGTCGGATCCCGACTGTTATTAATAAACCAAAACATAAAAATCATAATGCTGTACAAATTCCGGGTGTACGCTTAGCCAACTTACAGTGGATTTACTACAAAATTGCCAAACAATAGTGCAAAAAATAAATAAATGGAATACTTTGATGAAAGCATCACGGGCGCAATTTGTTTACATTGTGAAGATATCGCTGATAGTGGCTTTAAGGTAATTGTGATGTAATGTATAAATAGAGGTAAACCCCATTCATTGGAACAAACAAGATACTCCGTCAATTTGCAAACAATTTAGGGGGTATATTCATTTTCGGGATATTGATAGTCTATTTACCCAACAAGGGGGTTCGGTTTTTTTGAATAATTATGATTAACAAGTAAGCTTAAATTAAATATTTAGCACGAAAAATCATAAAAGAACCAATTTGATCATTTAATACTCAATTTAGCATTCATCTATACCTTTTTGGTAAGGAACGAGACAGTCATCATAATGATGATGACTGTATACCGCATAAAATTCGTATCGAATGCAAAAACAGAAATACATAAACAGAAACAGAACAGAATATGTAATACGTTGTACTGCGTTTGGTTTTACACTTTTACCACCGTGGCACCAACGGTTGCATCCACATAGGCAGGTAAAAACAAAAGCATTGGACAACACAATAATTTAAATAAAACAAAAAAAAACATTAACTTCTTCGTATTGGCAGGGAAGGGGGAATTGGTAATTGATTGTAGTATATTGAATTATTAGTCTATTATTGTGTTACTCTATACAGCCCATGTATATACAATCTACAGTAAATTCGATCGCAAAAAATTAGTTACCGTGAGTTTCACGGTTACTAGTTCCCTATAGTGCTTAATCTCCTGTGAAAAAACGGAAATGGATTCAACGAGCTCGCATACAAACACGATAATTGGTATTGACAAGGCTGGAGACCCAAAATACTAAGCTGGCGAGTGCAGTGTAACGCGATGAGAAAAAAAAAACTCGCGCAGATAATAATCGATGACATCCCGGTGTAGTGGTAACTCCCAATTCAGCCATTTGTTGACAGAGAAAAAAAATGGTTTGGTCCCACTCTCAAGCCAACATTTTCCTCGATAGGAGAGACTCTCAAACGGGAAAATTGTTGGATTTGAGCGACTCTCAACGTGCCGATTTGTTTGGATCCTCTGATTTTTAGAAAATACTAACTTTGCTTGTGTAATTTCTATCGCTAAAACTATCATTTTATTTTTCAAAAATACTATAGCGAACAATATCTAAGGGGGTCGAGTTGGCAGGGCAAATAGTTTTTTGGGGGGCGACTTGGCACGGCATTTCGTTTTTTGGGGTCGACTTGGCAAGGCATATACGTTTTTTGGGGGGCGACTTGGCAATGCATATACGTTTTGGGGGGCGAGATTGCAGGGTTTGAAGATTGCAAAGGGGGGCGATGTCCAGCAATTCATCCAGAACTCTGTGTATGCTCAATGCTCGTCCATACCATGCAATAGCAGAGTAGTCGTGGTCTGAGTGAGTGATGAAAGTCTTATCCTCGCACCTCGAGAAGATCATCACCATCAGGGCTGATGTCCTTGTCTTGATGCTCATGTGCTGACATTGACAGACAAAGTGTAAGACATGACATAGTAATTTCATCAAGGGTAAGGTTAGCCTTGACAAGTCATAGCCTGGCCCGGGGCAAAGCCCCGGCTATGGAGTGCCCAGTAAACCTCTACCTAGGGTAAGTTCATATTCCCATTTAAGTGAGTATTTATGTGAATTACTAGTTCCAATAATTGTAACTTATGGCATCATCAATCTTTAAAATTTGGACATAACTCTTGGTGCCCGAAGTTACAACTGTTTCTGTTTACAATGATACTCACCAACCGGATTGAAGAATCCGAATACGCCATCTTTAGGTAATATTTTGCATGTATGATGATGGTTGTAAAGCGTTAAAATTTTCATTAAGCTAAGGCTTAAAATTTACTATAAGGGCTTAAATTACCATCCTGCTAAGCCCGAATAACAGATTCGAGCTCTAGTGTTGAGTAGGTAATAAATTTCTTCTTGGCCATGGCCACCCACGCGCGGTTGCATTTTGCGTGAACTGTGCGTGTCGTGCAAACCCGTGGGGCACCATTTCGCGGGGAAGTGGCATACATACCTGGTACCTTACTTTTGGCCAAGAAATTATATTAGTACTTACTTACTCCAACTAGAGCCTTACTCCATTTTGGCCTTCCTCCGTGCAATGACGTCACGCGAGATTTATGGCGCACAGTAAACCGCTAGCGTTGGCTTAAAGCGATGCAGTGTTTACACCGCGTACAAGACGCATATCTTGCCACGGGCGTAAAGCTTGCGTCAAGGTTATGACATCACTGCACGATAGTAGAGAATGGACTATAGTAAGTAGTATCCTACACAGGATCGAAATCTTGGTAGTGGGATTGAATAACCACTGCTACACATCTCCCATAGAGTTCGGAGTACAATTTCTTTGCCAGGGAGTTAGCGCCGCGTTGCTTGTGCGCGAAACTGCGTCTACGTGCAACCAGTGGTGCGCCATTTTGGCGGGGAGGGGGGGGGGGAAGCGTTGGACGTCCTTAGTTACTTGGCAAGGAAATTATTACTCCCAACTATAGTAGTGTGGACACCAAATGTCATTTGTTTACATGCCGCAGTCTTCCTAAATAAATAAAATATGAGTCCACTTACCGTAAGAATCACATAGACATGATACCACCTAATCCAAATGCATTCTTATAACATATTTTGAATGCTCAATATCATGAAAATCAAGAGAAATCGGAAATTGATTATAAACTAATACTACGCTCACCTCATGGTTCACTTGCCCTGTGCATTCCCAAATGGCACCCCCTGTGGCTCATTTGGACTTGGGCCCCTGGACTTGGGCAAACGAACATGAGCATATCCTGTCCAGTGATTTGCTGATCCACAGCATGAAAAAAATCATCAAAATGCGTTTTGGTATTTTTAGTTACTGGCAGTAGATGTAACTAACAAAACCTGCAATGTGTGCATGTACTGGATGCTGTACATTATCAAAACTCAATACAAACCAACGATGCTATGATCATGTGATGACAAACCGATTATGCTTTGTTCAAGAAACTGAAAATAATTTTCTGGTAACAACTGGGATCCAGGATTTGAAATGTCAAAATTACCGGGGCGGAAAGGCTGTGTAACTGGTCCAAATAGCTCAAAAGAGTCTGATGTTGCAGAATTTGCATAATTACCGGAGGCATGCACCCCCTCGGCCCCTCCCTGGATCCGCGCCCTGACCTAAGTACTTAATTTGTCATGCATACTTTCATTGTATATCTGACCCTGATGCATTGCATGTTTGAAACTGCATCATGGTGATTTGAAAATTCTTCCTATGCCCAGAACATAAATTACTTTTTTGCGAAGGTTAAGTTTTACAAAAATGGACTCATTTTTAAAGCTGCTTGGTTTCAGACCATCCTTACCCCCAGTTTTGTGTGTAGTATAATTAAATTTTATAGAGATGACAGGCTATAATTTCTCATTCATCCTTAATTTTTCAGCCTAAATCATTTCTTTCTTGAGATGGAGACAAAAAAACCATACTTAAATTTGGTAGCAACACCTTTAGTAGTATCCATCAGATTGTAACGAGGTATGACTATCTATCCTTTCCAGATTAGGTTGGTAATTAGGAAAATATTTAAACAGCAAATAATGAGTGAATGTACTGTTGGTGGTTGATGATTATTTATCCAATGTTGTTTAATTATTTTAGCAAATTCCAACTTTCTGGAGTGATTTGGAATACTAGTGTCATACATTAACTGTTTGCATTTTTGGTACAGGTAACTTTCCCTACTAACCCACTTGGCGGCTCGCCCTTGCCTGCAATTTGTTCATGCAGATGTAAACTTGCTTGAATTATTGCATGCTTGCTTGGGTGGGTGGTTCGACTCCACCGCCAGTATATATGAAAAATGTTAACTGGACTAATTCAACTACAAGTATTCATACATGACAATTTCTTTTTAATTTTGGCTAATATAGTATTTGGTTTTTTAGAAAAATTGGAATGCAGCCTTACACCCATCCATTCATATAATGTGAGTGTCCCCCCCGACCACTTGAAACTAAAACATGGTTTTTAGTCAACCATGTAATTTTACTTTTACTCTGTCCCTTGGTGCTGACTGTCCCATAAAAACTACACAATCAAGCTAAAAAATATGTATAAAATGTCTAATCTGCACTCTCCCATCAATATTCTGATTATTTGGAGACAACATTCATAAGCTAAATTTTCAAATTGTACATTGATGTTGTCAGCAAAATGGCAAAAGCTGGAAAAACTTAGATAAGATGTTTTCTAGTTCCCGGCAAAATGCTACCAATCATGTCGAATCACATACCTTTAACATGAAAGTCGAGTAATAATTTAAATAATGAAATCTAGTGAGACTATGTACAATATAGTAAACTGATAAGTGCAAATGTGCAATGATATAATATTTTGTGGTAAATGTGATATAGAATCCAAAATGAACCAATCTCAATTTGATGTGGTTACATTTCATACATTGCATGACCTGTTAAAGGTGCATTTGGGAGCCACAGATTCGTCCCCTACTCTTACACCAAACAGATTTTTATGCCATTCTGAAACCGTTAACATACACATACATGCAGTAATGTGGGTACTAATTAACTTTACATACAAATTCGGTCATAACTGTAAGAAATTTGCATATTTGTATTTTCTGTCCCATTAAAGGGACAGAATTATGGCATCGTGAACTATGGGACCGTGGGAAACAAGCATAACACAAAACCACAAAGTCGGGGACCAACTAAAATTTGTGAATAGTTTTCTCATTGAATCTAGTGAACAAATAAGATAAACCGAAGGTGATGGGAATCACAAAAAAATGCGCCTGTAAGTAATTTTGCTGCACTGGTCTGGCTAAGGTCGAATGTTCAATAACTTTTTACAAATCTCTTTTTTAACTTTAACACTTTAAAGCAATTAAGCACGTTTTTTGAGAGCGCCCCCAATTTTCAAAATTTGTTTTTGGCACAGAGTTACTTTGGTGATGGTCTAGGAAACTATACCTGCCCGAAACGAGAAGAATGCTAAAAAATGTGTATTTATCATAAATTAAGCGATTTTGTAAAAAAAAAAATTTTTTAGGGGGGAATTTGGATCCCAGATTGGACTCTAAACGGCAGAGCTGGAGAAGATGCTACGTTATGTCCGTCCATGATTGACAGTAGTGCAACCTCGAGAAAATAACCTCTAACTTGATTTGCTTGTACCAATAAAACAACATGGATGAGCGTAGACACGTACCATGGCGCTATTCAGGCTATTTCAATATGAAGGCCGTTCCAGGCAGCCGTTGAATTATTATAGGGAAAATTAATTCGTTGTGAGACAGAGAAATTGCGAGCCCATTCATAGTATGAGTTATAGGTAAATTAAAACTACTTCTTGATAAAGTATATCAGATTCAGGGTGTATTGAACTAATCCGCCATAATCATTGCTAGACTAAACACAGGCGTATTAAGGATAAAGTGTTCAAGAAGTTTACGGGCATTTCGTGATTTCAGCCCTTGTTTTATTATTGATCACTAGATATCTTGAGAAAAGGCTTAATATTAAAATTTGAGTGATTCCCGATCTTTGCGGTTTTGGGTATGAGCAATTGTCGTTTACAACGGTCCAAATAGGCTTGTGATGTGCATGTGCTGTAATACGGACAGAAATACAAAAATTGCTAATTTCTTTACAGATTGCGGCGAATTTGCACGTAAGATGCACACACCATGGCATTACTAGGACTAACGGTTCAGATGAAATTAAAATCTCAACCAAGTTTTTTAGGTAAGTCGACGGGGACGAGGCTGTAGATCACGAAATGCCCCTTTAAGAACCCAGTGTGTAAAAGTAAGGGTTTTATGCGCTTTAAGATTTTGTGGGATGCACATGTCCTTAATTACTTATTTGAGGTGAAATTTCCCCAAAGTGGGGCATGTGGATTGACTCAATACCCCTCTGCATTCCCACTGTCATGTTGTTTTAATTTAAATAATCTCTTTCAGGATATTCATTATTATATTGCCAGTAAAGTGCAGTGAACTGTACTTCAATAAAAATTAATGTCAGTGGATTGAAACCACTCCACCCCACTTGGCAAAGCAATGGGCTGCCCAACACAGTTAGGATTAGTATAAAACAAAAACACCATTACATGCACCTTAACAATGTACATGCTAAATACTGAATTCATAATGGTTATTGTTTTCCATAATGATTTGGTAAGGACCACACAAACATGTGACAAAGATTGCAGTTTTGAGAAAGCAACAAATGTACAGGGACATATTTTAAATGAGATCAGATAAATCGATTTCATGTAGTTCTCAACACTTAATTTTGCAGAGAAATACATTTGACTCTTCTAAAATCTTTCTTTATTAACATACACAATTAAACTGCTATATTGGTTTTAAAGGTCGACTTATCTTTGAACTTCAAAATTGAGTTATGTTGTGCAAGAAGTGATGAAAATACATCTTTAAATGCACTATTAAATCATTCAATAATTGTTTTTATAAGATATATTGTGTAAGTTATTCTGATAAGGCTTCTCCTTTAAAGCGAAAATAGGTCCAAGATTTGATATTTTAAAAATTTGGTATGGATGGAAAGCGTAAGTAACGTAGATACAAGAAATCAAAATAAGTTGAAAATTGTCCACATTTGTTGAGTATTTTCCTTTTAATTTTCGCCCAAGAGGGGGCTTCTCGCAACCGGATTCGACAAATCCACCCATCGCAGGCACATGGTTGAACGCTCAAAGTGATGACCATCCATAATTTACGTCGTTGTGACCATCATATCGCAGTGTTGCCACTTCAATAATAATTAAAACACAACGACATGAAACAAAATATGTCTTCTGTAACTTATTTTCAAATTTTATTATTACTTTCTTAATCCATCAATATTACAGTGTCAGCAATAAACCAATTCGAGTCAACACGATGTTTTGGTCATCACTTTGACATGACGTCACGAGGAGAGCCAAAAATTGGGCGCTTTTGTCAATGAAGCCGTGGCGAAAATCCGCCCGTTTTCTTCGTATGTCAAAAAAGCAAAAATTAAAATGACTCTATTTGTTAACTTACATCAAATGGTATTATTTTTTCAGGAATTTGTTGATCTTATGTACATATATTTTATGAATGTAAGTCAACTGAGCTTGACAAAAATCTTGACATATTTCCTTTAAAGACACTATCCAGTGATTCAACCCAAAAGGGTCAAAATATTTGAAATTTGCTGGAATAGCGTTAAAAGTGACCCCCAGGACCAAAATCGCTACAATTCTAATAGAGTATTTTTTTTTCAAATTAAAAATTGAAGAGGAGAAAAGGAAGAAAAAACGGCTCTATTCAAAGATATGAACCTCTATTCAATTACGTGTTGTTAGTAAGTGTCCGTTCGGACAAATTATGACTAAAATAAAACCGAATTTTGTCTTTATTAGGCTGCGTTGGGGCTTATCACTTGCAAGTTGCAGGGTGTATGTTAGAATACCCATGCCAATCTATGTCTGGAATCAAATCTGAGCCGAGTAGGCCTGCGCCGACGCAGGGAGTTATTTGCGCCGAGCGTAGCACGCAGCAGGAAGTTGCAACTGACCTCTGCTGATTTATGTTACTAGGACGTCTGTTACTAGGTCAAGTGCAATGTGCATTTACGCAGTCAGAAGCCACAGCATTTTAAACGATGAGTCTAGATGTGATTTCAAGGAATAATACTTCCCGACATGCAAAATCTGATTTTTTAGTTTTCTGAAATTTATCCAAATCACTGATGTGCCTTTAAGTAAAAAACATTTTTCAATGGTTAGCTGTTATATAATTAAATGCAACTTTAAATGAAGACAACTTTTTTACACGAATTGACAATGGAAAGCAGCATGAACATTTCACCACTCTTGGAAATTGAAAAATTGTAATATTGAATATAAAATATTAATAGCTACACTACAGGCTACATGTATGTAGCCGGGCCTCGCCTAAAAAGCCAGTTCACGAGTTATTCTACTGGGATTTGGCTACACATGAACCAGTACGTGTTTATTAAATTTTAAACTGATTTTCATGGTTGAACTATCATTTATATCCTGATCATACTCAAAATTTAATCATCTTTGATTTTTATTGCATTTTAATCGGGATGAATTCATTCAGTGATTCAGTATCTGCCAATCACATCCTCCAACATGCAAGTTTATTGTCGTTGTGGTTGAGACTGACGAAGTCCACACTCATAGCATAGGATGGTGGCCAAACAAAAACACATTTAATACCCATTGTCCATGACTACAATCTCCTAAAATTCTATGATTTTGCTAGCATGTGGCTAGACTGACGGGCAATTAAATTACCAGCAGTTTGCGTTAAAAATATATAGATATATCGCCCCATTCCACATCCGGCAACTTGCACTGCACTGAGTCGGCTCGTCAATCATGCAATCCATTATGATTATCAGTGGTCGGCGGAGCTGAAAGGACATGCTTGGAGCCAATGGCTGCTATTTTGATAAATATCTAGCTCTAGCCGCGGCATCAGGTTGTCCAAGTAATCATAAGGAATTGTGTAGTGTTCTCTAACTAGATCAGCTTCCCATTAGCAGTGATTAGCAGTGTGCCAGCGATTTGCTTTTTTGACCGGACCGGGACGGGGACCGGGACCAATCGTCTGGCTCTGTAACTTGTTTTCACCGTGGTAAAAAAATGGCGCGCTGCTATGTTGCTGCTAAGGTCATCGT
>JAMKCH010046345.1:0-11507 GCA_023653785.1 Ophioderma brevispina | reverse complement strand
GGTCATTCAGATCTTATTCCAGGCCGTTTTGTTCGCTATGTCTTCTGCATGGCTAGTTATTATCTTTCTCTGGAGATGGCCAGCCACGTTAGTGTTGAAAAAATGTGCGCTTGGTCGGATTTGAACCGGCGACCTTCGTATTACTAACACGATGTTCTTGCCAACTAAGCTATCAAGCCAGGGTTGTTAGATATTATCTATAGTTGCTAGGTTTGAAATGTGTCCTTCGTTTTCCTAGCGGATAGCATCAGAACGGTATATCTACATATACAATTATATTTGTTTTTGAAATTTTAACACTAAAGTGACCAAGGGGTGGGGTGTTCCTATGGACCCCCAAAATTTGTTTTCGTGCTGGCCCCTTTACGCGTGCGATTTTTTCGTCGATTTTTTTGGTATTTGTCTGACTTTTAAATGCGCTTCTTTTCATATCAAAATATTAAAATCGGCCAGGCCGTTAATGAGTTAATTCGTGGGAGTGCCATCGACCCCCCGGGCACTAACGGAAGTCGGCTGAGAATGTTTAAAATCAAAGAACCAAAGCAATTGTTTTTTTTTGCTGATATATGTGCACACATACATGTAAGTAAACAATTATTAGTAACGTTAAAAATAATTAACCCTTAATGTGCTGAAAACAAACAATTTCATCCTGGACGTTGCTAAACCGTTACTGTACAAACTCTATGGGAAAATGACGTGTATTTTGCAACACCCGTAAAAAATACATGATCATTGCCTGAAACTGCAAGTTGGTGTTAAATATATGTAATTTGGGTCTTCTGGAGTAGATATCAAAATAAAATAAGTTTTCAAAAAGGTTTGATGTAAGCACAAGGTTCGTTTGAATTTCCTGTCTTTTTGCCCAATTTTAGCGTGGTTTGAAAACAATGTTTTGCCCATAATTTGCAGCCCAAATAATAAATTTCCTTTTTTATTGCTGATTTGAGGTTGTCTTATGACCCTTCACATGTGGTATAAATTTCGTGTAAAAATTCCACAGGGAAAGTGGCTTCCTGGGGGTCCATGGAACCCCCTTGCAATTGCACCAACGGGAGTGAAAACCCGTTGGTCACTTTTAAGTTGTTAACTACTTAGTTCTCCAGGTACACACTAAAAACAACGTGGTCATTTTCCGGGGTCAGTGGTCAACTACGCAGACTACTACGAAACAGTGTTCAAATTTTGACCCCGAAAAGGGTCAACTTTGACTTTTTTGTGGTCAAACTTTGACCACTTTTTTGTAGTAGTCTGCATATGACCACTGACCCCAGGAGAATGACCACGTTGTTTTTAGTGTGTAGACAAGGATTAATTTATTGATCTTTCCCCGGAGATGGCCAGCGCACGTTAGTGTTGAAAAAAAAAAACATGTGCGCTTGGTCGGATTCGAACCAGGGACCTTCGTATAGCACGACGTAAACGATGTATTACTAGCACGATGTAAATACCGTCTTGGTTTTTTTAACACTAACGTGCGCGGGCCATCTCCAGGAAAAGATTAATAAATCATACATCCTTGTCTACCTGGAGAACGAAGTAGTTAAAATTTCACAGAGGACTGTGTTTACTGAAAATACATTAGCGCTCGTTCCACGTAAACACAGTCATCTGTAGTCCAGTGGTAAATCTCACGCCTAGATAGCGAGAGGACCGGTGTGAAAGCAGATATAGTCCGGTGGGGGCCACAGTCCGGTGCTCCATAGACGATAACGGAATAAAGCATGAAACTAATGTTGCGTGAAGAGTCAACTGAATCGATTGCCCTATTGTCCACCATTGTTCCCGGACTATGAGTACGCCGGACTATAATTACTTCTACACCGGTGTGAAAGCAACTATAGTCCGGCGGGAGCCATAGTCCGGGCTCCATAGAGTCAACTGAATTGAGTACCATATTACTTACCGTTGAAGCCAGACTGTGAGTACACCGGAATACGCGGGGTTCGAGACCGTGTTTTTTCGTCTTTATAATTCCATGTTCGCCAGTTTCTCCGACCGTCTAGGCCTATATAATATTTGCGTAATCACTTTCTCGGGTTGTATCATTTGCTTGATCCCCGCGTGTATTGCATTGAGTTTCGCTTCGTCATAGATTCTGCCAGAATCATGCGTAGCCTAATAGGCCCACCCATTCTAAAAAAATACAAAGTTTTGTAGGAATTAACACTTAAGTGCCCAAGCTAAAAAAAAAAATCCGTTAGTGCTCCAAGGGGAGAGGGGTTCCTAGGGACCAAACGTAGATAACCACTTTTCCGTGGGGGTTTGATCATGACACTAACACAAGCAAATGGGGGTCATGTAAGAACCACATACCCACAGTAAAAATGAAAATCCGAACTTTGACCTATGACCTATGGCCAATTGAAATTGTCACTCTCCGAAAAAGAGTGGTTCGCACAATTCCATCCTCAGCAACTCCAATGTAAGGTTTTGAACCAAAATAATTCCATTATAATCTACTCTAGAATAACCAATTAAAATTATCATTGGCAAAATATAAGGCCAAATTCCTATCCATCTTGTTATTTTTCTCAGAAACTCAAAATCACCTGATTTTCCCATAAGACTTACACAGTTAAGCACGTCATAACAAAATTAAATTGTATGCTAATCAGCAATAAAAGGATTTTATTTTGATTTAAAGTTTATTAATTATTAATTAATTGCCCCTAAGGTATATATCTAAGCAAAATAAATCCCAAGATTTAATTACTTTAATTTTTTAATAGTAAAATATCTTGTATTGTTTCACTTCCGTTGTGCCCAAGGGGGGGGTGGGTGGGTTCCTAGGGACCAACGTAATTATTCTAATGAAGCCGGGGTGGATTTATTTGGTTTTTAGTATTCAAAAGCGTATTCATAACTCAGACAATTAGCAAAAAAACTCCTTGAAAAATTTGGGATGCGTAACGGTAAAATCGCAAAAAAATCAAATTTGGTACTATGGAACCCCCCCCCCTCACCAAACCATACAGGCGACTAAAATCCATTATGATTTCATACACAAGTTTCCAAAGGAATCGTATGTTTTACAAAAGTCGTGCCAAAGGTAATAATGCACTAAGTAAATTATGCTATAAAACCTGAACGACAATTAACCGAAAGCCTTAGAGACACACAGCAAATAGCAAACCAAGCAAGCTATGCCCTAACCGATACACAGTGCCTTATGCGCAGGGGCCTTATGCAGGAAGTAACCTGATCCATCTGACACTTTTTCCTGACAGCACTTATGAATTCCGGAAAACCCTTAACGAATAAACCTGTGCTTTGCAGGTGGTCCGTGAATGGTTTTCCCGAATTCATAAGCGTGTCCAAGAAAAAAAAGCGTGTCAGATGGTCAAGTTACGGAAACTCCCCCTTAATTCATTCAAATCGTGTAAGCAGGCTTCGTCTTGATAGTGTGGTATGGCATTTTGTACACAGATTTACCTACACTGGTACAGTTTAAAATCCACCGTTAAATGACGTTATTGGTAAATTACACTGTTTTGGCACGGGGTTAATCCACTAACCCAACCCCGACGGATTTTTTGAAATCATAATTTTTTATCCAAATATTATCATGATATTACTAAGGATACTAGTGCATTGATTTTTGAAACCATTAATTTTATTCGCAATATTATACTGCAGTTCCATAATTAACCGTTTGAAATCCCAAATCGAGAAGGTGGTGCCCTACCCCATGTAAGGAAAAATAGAGGGCGCAAAGTGGATCATTCTTTTTATCAGACGATGGCGGTCAAGCCCTCCTTTATATTGCAACTCACCAAATTAAGAATTCGGAATCAAAATGAATTTACAGCAGTACGTGCGGGGGGGGGGGGGGCCCCCCGGGGGGGTACCGAATCTTGACGAAAAATTCTGATTTTTTTTTTGGTAGTTTATAAAGTAATATTATCTTATATACTAAACGTTTATAGCTGAAGAATCAATTGTTTATGCTTGAACAACGACGAGGACCCCGTATATGGGGCATACATCATGAGAACACACAAGCCCTATTTGTTTTGTGGTTTGTGTATGCATTGATGTAATTTTTTTTAATCGTTTGGGCGAGTGGCTGTATTGAAAGAGAATTGGCTGCCATCGTTGATTTTTGTAAATGTCGTGTAAAATCAATGGCGACGTCAACATTTAGCATTCTAGACCGCCGTCTAGTTCTCAGCTTCTGCTACAACAGCTATGTGCGTGCTGAAATTGAGCATTTTTTAATATTTGACCAATGTATACGCTAAATTGAACCTTTGACCTATAATACGTTTTGCAGCTTATAACTCCGTTAAGAATAAGTAGAACATAAGTATAAGGTCGGAGATAACAAATGACATACATTTTTTAATCTTGTGACCTTACCCCAAGAATTCAATATGCTTATCACACAAATTTGACCTCTTTTTCATTTGGACCCACGATATCTTTTGTCGACCCCTCTCTCACTTCAGCTACTCCTTCAGGATGGCCATCATACATTTTCGTACTATGTCATAGTATGCGGAGCCCTTGTATTAATCCGGGAGGGGGGGGGGGTACTCAGTGGAAAGGTTAGGTACATATGTGCGCCGATATGGGTCGCATTTTACGCCTTACTATAACAATGGGCGTTTTCCCACCAGGCTACTATAAAGATGGGTCACTTTTGAGGTCATTGCTAATATATAAATGGGTCCATTTTTCAATTTTGGATCGCCTTTTATATGAAAATGGGTCGATTTTTTGATTTTCGCTAAAATCACATGAAAATGGTTGATTTTCTGAGTTTTGGAAAAAGTTACTTGATAGAATTGGGCCGATGTTGCTAAGATTACATGGAAAAATGGTGCGAAATTTCAAGGCCAACTATATAAATGGGTCGAAATTTTGGAACCAACTATACAAATGGGTCATATTTTTGTACAATTTGGTCACTATAAACATGGGTCGATTTTTTTACCTGGTGGACGCACATCCGTACCAAATTTTGGGTCGAGTATGATCCTTCTCTTTCCATTGATATCAAAAATGAGTACCATCATGCCTAGCAGAATGGCAGCATAACTGTCAATTTCCATAGACACAAAGTATACTACATGTATTTAGGGTATTAAAAATGTTATTTTTTTTGTACCAAAAAAAGTTTAGAATATCCGATTAACGCGATTTTCGATTTTTCGTGCAGTTTTGGCTCTACTTGAAGAGAAATGGCTATAGTTTTATATACTCAAGGGGTTTTAGTGCAATAATAATGTTTTGAGTTAGTAAAATATAAATTGTCCACAATATATCCAGTATTTTCGTACTTTCCTTAACTTCTGACGTCATCATAGTGACATCATAATGGGAATGATGATATAGTTTGATACCAATGGAAAGAAGAAACGCTAAGCTATCCTGTGGTACCAAATCTACAGGAATCGGATGTTCAGTAAGGAAAATCATAGGGGATCAGATTTTTGTAACAAGTATAGGTATCCTATACCTATACAAGTATTAATTTAAGACCAAAAGCAACCAGCTAATAAGGTTAAAATCGGATATTTTAGTCATTACTGTTTGTACCGACGTTGCTGCAACACGCAACTGATAGGAGATTCATAAAGTTGAACACTTCTGTTTTCTTCTTTCTCTGAAAGTTTTTCCGTTGGGAGAAATCACTAATGTAAAATCTACAGATTTTTAAGTTTCGCTTTTGCTACTCCTGCAGATTTCAAAATATATTTTGACTCTTTCGGCTGGATCACTGATAGTGTCTTTATAAAGAAACACGAGGTCAATTCCAGAAAAGTGTGCCTCCAATTTTTTCGAAACTGGGATTTTACATATAGTAGAGTAAAGATGGCACATGACCCAAAAAAAAAAAAAAAAAAAAGTGCTTGGCTCACCCACTAAAAGGCCTCGTGCATGTAACCATCGACTGTCCTTCAAGTTTCTGTTTGGTTTTTTTCGCCATGCTGAAACTCCCTTTACTGTTGGTGCCATATTTTTTAACTTGTAATTGTCAATCGACATTTTACGCTAATTTTCACACAAAACAAACATCCTACGGGGTAGGTCTATAGATAAGCTACAGGGTGATCCCAAAGTGATGGATGGGGGAGGGTGGCACCCCCACCCTTTCGGGAGAGGAGTACCAACGTGCCTAGTACGACACAGGAATATCCCAGACACTTGATTTTGGTACCAATGGATAACTATGATCCTTCTCTTTCCATTGATATCAAACATGAGTACCATCATGCCTAGCAGAATGGCAGCATAACTGTCAATTTCCATAGACACAAAGTATACATGTATTTAGGGTATTAAAAATGTTATTTTTTTTGGTACCAAAAAAAGTTTAGAATATCCAATTAACGCGATTTTCGATTTTTCGTGCAGTTTTGGCTCTACTTGAAGAGAAATGGCAATAGTTTTATATACTCAAGGGGTTTTAGTGCAATAATAATGTTTTGAGTTAGTAAAATATAAATTGTCCACAATATATCCAGATTTCATACTTTCCGTAACTTTCTGACGTCATCCTATGACATCATAAATGGGAATGATGATATTAGTTGATACCAATGGAAAGGAACGCAAAGCTATCCTGTGGTAACCAAATTACAGGAATCGGATGTTACAGTAAGGAAAAAGCATAGGATAAGATTTTTGTACAACAAGTATAGGTATCCTAATTATACCTATACAAGTATTAATTTAAGACCCAAAGGCAACGCTATAGGTTTAAAATCGGAATTTTATCATTACGTTTGTACCGACGTTGCGCAACACGCAACTGATAGGAGAATTCATAAAGTTGAACAACTTCTGTTTTTTCTTTTCTGAAAGTTGTTCCGTTGGGAGAAATCACTAATGTAAAATCTACAGATTTACAGTTCGCTTTGACTCCTGAGATTTCAAAAATTTTTTGACTCTTTCGGCTGGATCAATGATAGTGTCTTTATACAAGAAACACGAGGTCAATCCAAAAAGTGTTGCCCCAATTTTTTTTTCGAAACTGGTTTTAACATATATAGTAGAGTAAAGATGGCACATGGACCCCAAAAAAATTGCAACAGAAGGTTTTTTTGGCATTTTCTGGTAGTTTAAGGGTCAGCTTAACCAGATATCAAAAAGATTGCCACAAAAGCGAAAGTACAAGAAAAGTATTCAAACTATGACTAAACAAAATGGCCGCATCCGCATTTTGAAAAACAGAAATGCTCATATCTCTGGCAATAACTACTAAAAGGACAAACAAGATGTAATTTTCCTACTAATTCCAACATAACAAATCATTAAATCAGGTTTAGAAGTTGAGATATCATCTTGACCTCGAAAGATCCAATATGGGTCCGCCATCCGCATGTTGGACAATACAAATTCTTGTATCTCTGGTACCGGATGGGCCAAAAGGACAAACAAGATGTCATTTCCTACTAAGTCTACCATACAAATCCATTAAAGGGGTTTTTATGAAGTTGAAATATCATTTTGACCTCTAAATCCATATGTTGACCTAAATTATGCCATGGCAATGCTGTTTTTGTTATATTCAACCTCTACATTTTCCTTTTGCAAAGCAAAAATTGTCGCATTTGATATGTCTACCTTATTTCAAAGAGGTTTTGTTGTAAAGTTTTAGAGAACCTTGGTGTCGTAAAAATGGCCACTGTCTGCCATTTAAAACAATTTATTTAAACACTAAAATCCTTCTATTTAACATAGACAGATTAACAATGACACATGGAGTGTCATTTTCTATTAACTCCTGCATTAGAAATCTATTCGAATTAAAATGATTTTAGTGGGCTTTGTCCCAAAATTGTAGCCATATGATTTGTTTATCAGCTCTACAGTATCACATTATGTTCCTTACAGTGTAATTGTGAAATTCTTGAACAGGCAAGCCACAATTTCACATATTTCACCTACTCATCACCAAAATGTGCCGAAACATTGTTTGCAGTAGATGAGATCGGACCACACTATTAATATTACTATTGAGTCTCGGAAGTTTGTTCATTCTGAGATCGAGACTGCGTAATTGAGTGCATGTTTTCTTATGAATGTCACAAGCTGTTGTGAAAACTTTTGGAATGGTACCTTGTAGAAGTATGATTCCAAGTTGATGTATGGGACACCACATCGGTTCCGATATAGACAACTACGCTGGAGTCTGGAACAAGCTTGTAACGCAGGATTACACAGATTGATTTGCGCTTTGTGTTGTAAGACCAAAAGTAAAGGTTTATCCGCCCTCTTCTGCAGATGGGAAGTATGAACAGGATCTGTGTCTTCTCCAATTGGGTTGTTTGACCAAATATGCCATGGCAAACTAATGTTTTTGCTATATCAAAATCTGCATCTCCCCTTTGTCCAGCCCACAAATTTGTCCGCATTTATTTGATATGTCTACTTACCTTTATTTTCGATCCTAGTTTTGACTACGGTCATGTGTTGCTTGTCTTTTGTGTTGGTTCACCAGTGTATCCTGGGAAGACATAGATGCTTTGCCATAATAGGTGTCAACTGTGGAATAGATGCATAATCATCAGTTATATGCAATATAGTTGTTGCCATCTCTCTTGTCCTGTGTGTCTTTATCAAAACAAGTGATCAGTATTTGTTGCAGTTCAGGGCAGCCGCCTTTGAGGAGGACATTATGCTCCTAAAAGACCATCAGAAATTGTGCTTTACATGGCTATACATAAAACATGATTGGCCTAAAAAGGATGGCGATATGGTTACAGTTCCACATGGTTCATGAAACAACAACTTATCTAAGGACAGTTCTCCAGATTGTGGATACTAAACTGATATCTTTGATATTACCAGAGCTTGGTCATCGTTTCCTTGACAGTCCGAGGAGATGCAAGAGTCTTGACTTTTAGTTTTCCGTTTGTAGCTATATTTTAGAAAAGTGAGCTTGTTTTTCATTTGTTTGACTGTATCTTTGCCTTCTTGGATAAACAGATCTTGTACATTGACATTCCTCCCCAGCATTTATCTCCCAGTTGCAAAAAATGTTTCTCAAGGCTTGTCTCCTGTGAATGAAGCAAGAATGCTGTTCAAACTTGGCTTGCAAAACTGACAAGTCATTCTTGTCGCTTTCCATGTGTGAAGGTCATAATGATGATGCATTTTCATAGTTGGCCCATATCAAAGCATAGCTGTCTTATTAATCAGTTAATGGAGCCAACCGTGAAATATAAACACAAAAGGAAACACACATGAACATCGCATACTAGGTCGCCAAAACAGGTAGACAGCAAAGGCAACAAATTGCTGGGGAAAAAAAAAGAAAGAAGACATTCGCTCAAACATCTGGATAGTAAGCTCTCATTAAACTACTTGGTGACCCCGAATGCAACGAGCAGAGAGGAAGATTGCAATAATCTTTGCAGCAGGAGATGCAGTTGTTGATATAGCAAAAAGGCAGTTCCCCACAGTATAACTTAAGCAAAAAATCCATATTGGCGCTGAGAAGACACAGAATCTATTGATACTCTTCTCAATTATGCCGAGAGGGCTGCCTGATCTTATTGTCGGTCTGGCAGAGACAAGCAGAAAACCTGTGTATGATATAAAGTTCTGAAGTGCTATTCAGTGATAACATTTGCTCTAATCTGATGTTTGTCAATGCATTTCAGGTTGCGATATTACTTCAAAATATTTGTGTTGGCAAGAAGTCTGTTTTCTTTAAAGTAATTCATGGTGACCTTGTGTTGTTCAAGCTTGTTCCAGAGTATTTTGTACTCCCATAGAGGGCTCACCTTTCGGATTAGTTGTCATTTGCCGGAATGCAGGTTCTATTCCCCATTTCTGGAGGACTCTCCCCGGGAGACTTTCTAAATATAAGAGCGACATAAAGGTTGGATATGTATAAGTATGGGTCACACTTGAATAGACACACGTACTTTGAGGTCGGGTGGTAAATTGTTCTGAATGACGAATACTACGACTAAACACCTTTTGTTACAGGTTTACGCATGTGAGGTGAAACAAGACCTATATATGGGATCTGATTGAAAGAAAAGTGAAGGTGCAATGCAATGTGTCCCTTTCAAGGTCAGAATCAGAGTCTTCCCATGTAAAGCCATTACCAGGGCCACATTAACAGCAGAACCTAACATCTGGTAGAAATCAACTATGGGTGGCGTGCCAAGATAGCGATTAAACTCCTTTTTTTAAACCGGCCCATGATTAGGGCAGGATTATGTGCCTCAGGAGGGGCCTCCAGACGTGGACAGTTGAAGGAATTTGATCTCTGATGGTGACCATGGTAGATCTTGGGGTCTCAACTGCAAGGTCATGATATTGTAGGACACCGGAGATTGTGGTCTATAACTCTTGAATTTGGGCAGTCAGTTGGCCTGGTTGGCATAGTAGTCAGGAGGCCTCCCATTAGAAAAATTGTGTAGGAGAGTTGTAGTGGTGGCTTAACTGCTCTTCGTGTTAAAAACAAACCTGAAAGATGTCCACCAAAAATCTCCGCTGCAAAACTCCAAATCTAGTAGAACTTATTTACAGCTTTGGACAAATAGATCACTAAAAAAAAACTCACTTTTAAAACAACCATAGTAATGTCTTTCTCTGCCTCAATTACCGGTGAATCCAAAAATATGACACCTTATTTCCATTTTTGGCACATCTGGTATCAGAGATGAAAGGTTCCATACTTTCAACATGGCAGCGGCAGCAATATTGGATTAAGGCCAAGATGATATTTCTTCAAACATAATAAATACCCATTTTAAGGGATTTGTTATGCTAGAATAGTAGGAAATGAGATCTTGTTTATCATTTTGGCCCATTCCGCGGCACCAAAGAACAATAATTTGTTACTTTTCAACACGGCGGATGGCAGCCATATTGAATTTTGAGGTAAGGTGATATCATAATTATAAAACCCATTTGAATGGATCTTTAGCTAGAAATAGAAGGAAATGACATCTTGTTGGCCATTTTGAGTCATTTATTGTAAGAGAGAGATATGAGCGATGTTATGTTTTTCAAAATGGCGGATGGCAGCCATTTGTTGTATGTCATTAGTTTAAACACTTTCTGGGACTTCGATTTGTGCAACTTTGTGTGATTTATTATTAAACTGACCTTATACTACCAGAAAATGCCAAGAAACTTCTGTTGCAATTTTTGGGGGTTGGGTAGTGTGGGTACATGTCATATTTGATCCTACTATATGAAATCTTAGTTAATACAATTTTAGTATAACTCCATAATCATTTGGTATAAATTATTGCTTCAAAATCCGTGGGGTTAGTGGATTATTAACCCCGCTGCAAAATAACGTGTTTAATGTTTTCATAACGGTATTATTTCGTGACCGGCAGGATTATAAGCCTTAGTCGAGTTTCCATCCAGATAGGCGAAAAGTTAGTAGCAGGGGGACTTGTAGTGTTGTAAGAGGTGCGCTTCCGGATAAGAATTGTGAATTTTTGCACAACAAGTATGAAGCATTGATAATCCATAAAATTGATGGAAAGCACTTGCCAAAACCCCCTTTAATGGCCCGCAGCTTG